>CM056582.1:97956593-98066593 GCA_029721435.1 Gymnothorax reevesii | reverse complement strand
ATGCTCTCTCACACGAATGAACATTGCATCCCGAACCCCTGCCAAAAGAGCAAAGACAATCCTCTTTCTATTAACAAGAGGGTGATAACACTGCACCATACTTTTCTCTGTTTTTACATCTTATTTTTACCATTATTTAACCAAGAAACCCGTTTAAATTACATATGTCCTTTGCCAAGGGCACTGTAAAGAATCACATGTAGGTCACTTACCTAAAATGCCCTGCTTGCTGGGTGATAGAAATTTTTGCTTAATAAATCCCATTATCAGGGCAGGAACTGTAATGATTGGTTCAAATCAGGTGGCCAATCAATGCAGGCAGGAGGCCAGCCAATATGAAACTTTGATATGGAACATAAGGGGCAGACCTGGCTGGCATTGCTGACCAAGGAGGTAGGAGTACACCTGGAACTTGTAGCTCAATTGAACGCTCAAAGTAGATAGCAAGTAGCTTCTCCATTCACCCCCATTCATTTTGTCTGACTTTTGACATCAAATAACTTAACAATAAAAACATCATGAGCCTTCATGTCAGCAATAATATTTTCTACAGAGAAACTACATTTTGTAGCAGACGTCTTTACTTTGTATGTAGTGTTATGGTCTAATAGTAAGCATTTTTAGCCTATGGCACCAGGCTAGGCTAAACATGCGTGAACCACAGATATAAATATTTAAACTAGATTGCTGATGATGTCATATTTATATTATCCAAAGTGAAGCACCTGGCTGCCATTTTGATACACCCAACTTCTTCATAAAAACTGAATGGTTTCATGTGGCCAATTTCAAATAAGTCGATATAAGCCTGAAATGCCAAGATGTGCGGCTGCCTTCTGCAGCAATATTCATTTGAAGGGCTGTAATAAAACGTTTCAAGCGCAAGTAAACGAAAAAACGCAAAGTTGTCACTTAAATTGAAAAAAATCGCGTTTCATGCTATCGAGCTAATTAGCCTTCCCATTGACTTGAACAGACCGCTGACTGAAAGCGAATGCTAGCGATTGAGAATGGTCACCAGCGAACTACTTTGGCTCCCTTACTATCGCGGGGACTGCATCAACTTAGTTAATAAAATTAATAATGTGGCTAACAAGCTAGCTTCTTGAAATTGACATTCAACGACAATACTTCTTACCTGCATAATAATTAAAACAGTGGACAAGTCGCTTCGTCTGTTTATACAGAGCTCCAGAAGACAAGGAGGGAAGAAAGGCTAAGCTGTTCGAAATTAGGAGAAAAAACTTTTCTCTATCCTCTCGATCCATGCTGTGCAGTGGCCTTTTCTGAGAGCAGTGTTTTAATGGGAGATGGGAAAGATGAAGCTTAGTAAAGGAGTAGCTAGAGTTCACTAGCGCTTCCTTTTATTAACGTTGGCATTAGCCATATGATTCAATATAAACAATTCGGTTGATGGCAAATAGTCAACCAGGGTACAATGAAGTGAGGAAATCAGAGAGTAATTTAATAACGTATACGAACATTCATCGACGTTTCTTATAACGGCGAAAATGTCCAAGCTATTATCTTATCTAGTTCTTTACTTTGTAGTGTATAAAAACAATACTGAAATATCAAGTCAACTACTGTCCGGTATTACCAGTCAATTGTGAAAATGCCATCATTGTAAAATAACCAGCCAATGCAGTTGTAATAAAAATGAAGCTAAAGAGAGCATTTACTAAATTACAATGTTAATATCAAGTAATGACAATTAACATTTAATGCAATTAAATACTAATAGTAGGAGGTTCATATATGCAAATTAATGATGCCATCAAAAATAAACTTATGTAAGATTCATCTCATGATGATCACTGGGTCTGTAGGTGATAAATAACAAATAAATAAACATATCGGCATGAACGATCAATCAACAGTGATAAATATCAGAAACCCTTTTCAATTGCATTCAGTGAAATGTTTGATTGCTGTATAATCAAATGGTCTATTCTTGGCTCATCACAGCAACCACTGCAATGAGGAATATACTTATAATTATTTGATTGTGCAATGGGCAATAAAACCTAAAATTCATAAGACGCATTTCTTAAAATGCAGGTGGGGTGGAGCTTTTCAGACGTCTGCGTCAATGTCCATTTACCGGCATCATTGTTTCATTTCAAAGCACTTTTGCCATGGGACATACAAGGAAGTCCATGGGATGGATGCACCAAGTATTACGGTGCAACTGAGTCAACAAACGCACAGGTCATGATAAACAACAATAGCTTTCCGCCAAAGATACAGGGTCCTTTTGAAAGACAGACATATAATATTGATGCAGTGCTGTGTGTTAACAAGTGGACTTTTTCAGGTGTCTTCGCCTGTGTCCGTTTTGGTGCACCATTGTTTCATCCCAAAACACACTGGGATGAGTGGGTATGATTTAACCAGGGCGACTGAGGCTATAAACTGTGTGAGTCGCTTTGGATAAGAATGTCCAGGCAAATAAATGATGATTCTGATAATAATAATACTAATAATATTATTAAATATGGACAGCTACTTGCTGCATTTGTCGTGGGGGGAAGAGGAGGGATTCCGGCCGGTGATTGGCTGGGGTGAGACTTAATGGGCAAGAAGAGGTGAAAAGGAAAGAATTGTAACGAGGAGGGAGGGATGAAAATGAGGAGTATATTTTTTGTGGGGGTGGGAGGCGGTGGAAGAACGAGGGGGGGCAATGGAAAGATTTTTTTGAGTGGAGGCGGGGATTGGGGGGGTGGGGTTTGAGGAAGAGCAGTGACGGTTGAACAATTCAATGGCCAAAAGTGCGTCACATCCCCAAAACAATTTAACCGTCCTAAATTTCTTCAAATGTTTGAGAGGTTAAATCCAGCTTCACCCAAACTGGATTACACCTCTCAAACCTGCACCCTAGTTACCTAAAAAGATGTCACCACCCCTAGCGGACAGGTGAACATCATCCTTAAGAAACAGTCCAGGATGGTTAAATTGTATTTGGGGGTGATGGACAAAACTGCCACCCAGCTCCTAAACAAAAGTGGCCATTACACTGTTCACCCACTTACGGGACTTGTCAGTCTTCCCTGGAAGTCCCGATCTCCATCAACGTCTCTGGGTGATCTCCGACAGGACGATGTCCATGAGGGGAAAATTTCGACGGAGATGTTGCAGATCCTGCTTCATTCCTGCTACGAGATGGATGCTCTTCAGCCTTCCAAAGTCTTTCCTGCTGCAGCGAATGAGCAGGACGTCCACGGCTGCTCTTCCTCAAAGGGAGCGGTAGAAAAAGGGCAGTAGGCCTTGCCACCGTAGTCCACCCTGGCCGAACCAGCGGACCCAGGCATCCAGGTCTAGATCCACGCCAGCTGACTCCCATGCCCTCTGTTCCCCACGACGAATGCAGCTGCTGCCCATAATCCAGACAACTGATGTGCTGAAACAGAAACAAGAAATGCACTTCAAAACACTTTTTTTTCTTACTCTTTATGTGCACAAACTTGATTATATCACGGTTGTATCATGAAAAAAGAATGCATATACCATCCAATACAAAAAATTATATTGAGTCAAACAATTGTTCCGTAAAAAGACATAATAGGTTTGTATGTGAATATGATAGTTACCTTTCCTGTTAAGTGCCATTATTGAGCTCAACCTTTAAGGAGAGATGAAGACAAGATATTTATTTCGAGTGTAAGTGCAGAAATTGCATGTCGTTTGTGCCATTTCACATGACGTGTTATATTACTTAATATTACATAGCTTCATCAAATAAATGACTATTCCTCTTATCCTTTATTGGCTTGATAATAAGGAAATAACATTACTTGACATTCCTTAATTTCCTTCAGGATAAATAAAGTATATCTATCAGTCTATCTATCTATCGATCTACATAACTGCAAACTCAGAAGGTCTGAAAAAGGTGACAAACTTCGGGGGCGCAAGAAACAACCCCACCGAAAAAAAAAAATGGATCCGGCCGATTCACCCAAATGAAATATTTATATCCCCGAACGCTGAATGGCGTTCCGGGGGATATTATGTTTCTGGTCTGGCCGCCGCCGCCGCACTACATGTTAACGTGATAACTTCAGCAATAATGACATTATACCTGTTTGGTTCAAAATTTTGACTCAAGGTGGAGCATTGTCACACAAACATTTTTTTCACATAAAATTTTGTTACATATAGCACCATTTTTGCTATATCTTTGGAACTATTTCTCCAATTGACATGAAACTATGTGCAACTGCAAGGTCATGACCTCACAACGCGTCACATGATGACATCATACCTGTATGGTTCAATATTTTGCCACCAGGTGGCGCTTTGTGATGGAAAATTACCATTTTGGCCATATCTTCAGAACCATTTGACTGATTGACCTGAAATTAAGTTCAAATGAAAGTCTATCCAAGGTCTATTCAAGGATTGGGGAATTGGAGGATTGGGGGCGTTCAGGGATATACCCCCAGCCATCGCCCCCACGGCATGAGCCTATTTTATTGTGAAAACGGCGAATTTCCCAGAAAAAAAGCTACTAGTTTGCAGGTATGCATCCACTTACTGCCTTTTCACGGTAAGCTAAAAAGTGCAACATGCGGTGGCCGTAGCTAACATGCTAGCGATGTTCCATGCAACTTCTTTCACAGTCTATCGGTCATATTATGGATGCAACGATTAGCGTTAACTATTGGGAGAGTATGCATAAAGCTTTGAGACAGTTATTGGCACCGCTGCAAATCATGCTAAATTTTATGAACTCAATTGTGCGATCTCACAGCATAGTGGTTAAATAATGATGAAACCCCTTAATTAAATGGCAGCAAACATTACTGTCTCATGATGTTTAGCATACCTGGCTGAAATTAACATGTTTCTGCCAGATAGTCTCACTTTGTCCTATGTTATAAAAAAATTATCAATTCTCATCACTCCATTGATCATTTTTACATAGTGTCTCAGTCGTACACATGCACTTCAAACAGCAGAAACTGTACAAATATGAAAATAATTCACATAACATGATAACATCGAACGGAATCAGATTATACTTACAGACGCAATTGCTTGCTCGCTGGGAATTATGAGTATGGTACATCTACCAGACAATTTATCGCTTCTCAGGACATTGGTTCACCTAACAAAGCGTCAGCAAGCTTACTTTGAGCCTGCGCATTTGGCGTGGTACTCAACTGAAAACTTGATCAATTGAGCTTCACACTCTTCCGTTGAGAATAGCGCCATCCCGCCGTCCACTTTTTTTACTGTCTATGTTGCTGACGAGCAAAGTCTTTATATTATGCCACGCAGCGGCCATCTTGGCAAAGCCCCTGGGCAGTAATTTCAGGCTAACAAGACCAAGCTCCCATCTAAATAAATGGGGGGAGGGCTATAACTTCATTTCAAATGGTCACAGGGACACAAGCAGTGGCAGTTCTAGCTACCATCGTGCCCTGGGCGAACCTCCCCTTTAGCGCACTCCCAACCCCTTTCGGAAAACCGAACAAAACCCTATTCGCAAAAAAATGCACATGCACTAGAATAAAGTGACATCGTTGTGATGTGACGTCATTGTTTATAGACAGTGAATATCGCTTAATATACCGTAAAAATAATAAAAATAGTAATAATGATTAAATAAAAAGACATTTAATAAATGCCAGAGGGTGTTGTCAAATATTTCAGAGGCGCCCCTTAATTTACAGAGAAATATAATAAAAAAGCATACCACCATATGCAGCGGTTAATTAATTATAACTTACATTTTATTATGAATACTGTAGGACTATTACTCTTTCAGAATGGGAAGCAGAACCATAGAACTTCCCCTATCAGGCAGTAGACATTCCATAAAAATACCACTATCAGTGTATTAGACATTAGATGCATCCTTTAAGTTTACAGCATTGAAAATGTCATTTTCTTAAACTCAGGACCTTGTGGGAACAATTAATAAGCCTTACAACAATTGTTTGCGAAAGGTTAACCAAACAATAAATGATGTGTTAGGTCAGATTAAATAGGTTCTAACATTTTTTGTTTTTTTTTTCCAGCCAGGCCCAGACTGCACAACATCCTTATTAGAAATTATATTAATCCAATATTATGTACTAGTCAAACTGACAGTCGCAATAGATTATTTTTGCCCTTTTGATACATGAGAATTGCAACATTGGCTAACAGAGAAACAGAAATAATTCTATATTCAGCTTCCACCAATAGTGCATGAAATAGGCTGCTCGTTTTCCTTGTTGTTTATTTGTGAAAGAATTCTGTATCTAACCCCCACTTTTTCGGCTTTTTATTTGCCAGAACAATTTAAAAAGGGGATGCCAGTATATTTTTTGGGGGGTTTATACAGGAGAATTGGGTTTAGAAATTAATATTAATATTTAATTTCGCAAATACATATGCTGCGCATGCCCTGGCAAACCAAAGTGTCATCAGTTATATGGCTGCCGCCATTATACAGTAGCACTGGAAATTACACTAAATTTTCTTGAATGGATGTACGCTTGACGTTTTTACAAACCCGAATGTACCTCTGGGTTCCAAAACAACAAGGCAAGCTGAAAAAGTTCTGATGTCATTATAGGGTTGGTTATTATTGAATAATAATGAGATGCACGCAAGCAGTGTCGGCGCCAGAGCTGGAATTTGGAGAGGGAAAGACATCCCTTTTTAACAACAGTTAGTCCTGCTTGGTGTCAGTCATGTTCCTTAATTGTTACTTTTTCCGATTATAGTAATAATCCATTGGCAATTGAAGACACGGCTTCTCTCCCCCATGCGATCTAACAACAGCGAAATAATGGCCTAAATTCAGCACAGAAAAATAATTTACTTATACACAGGCAGTGTCGGCACTAAAAGTGGACTTTGGGGGGGCACAGACACATCACTTTTTAATTTTGTCCTGGCTAGTTGTAATTAATCTTCCTTATTGACACGTTTTCCAATTATAGTAATAATCCTGTGGCGATTGAAGACGCGGCTTCTCTCCCCCATGCGATCTAACAGCAACAAAATAATGGGGTACAGCCAGCACAGAAAAACAATTTACAACCCCAATTCCAAAATAGTTGGGACAAAGTGTAAATTGTGAATAAAATCAAAATGCAATGACTCTCAGATCACATGAGCCAATATGTTATTTACCATAGAACAGAGATAACATTTCAAATGTTGAAACTGAGACATTTTACATTTTTATCAACAAAAGAGCTCATTTCAAATTCTCTGGCTGCAACAGGTCTCAAAAAAGTTGGGACACAGGCAAACAAGCAATTAGTAAATAAATAAAAATTAATAACAATTAATAAATAAAAAATTAAAATTGCTGAAAAAGCTATTAATAAATAAAAAATCCACTGGAAGAACATTTTGCAAGCAATTAACTGGCATCAGGTGTGTCACATGATTGGCTATAAAAGAGATCTTAGAGAGGCTGAGTCTCTCAGAAGTAAAGATGGCCAGAGGCTCTCCAACCTGTGAAGGTTTGCGTAAAAAAAATTGTGCAATACTTTAAAAACAATGTTCCTCAATGTCAAATTGCAAAGACTTTGAATGTCTAATCATCGACAGTGCAGAACATCATCAAAAGATTCAGAGAAACTGGAAAAATCTCTTGACCGTGATCTTCGGGCCCTCAGATGCCACTGCGTCATTCACCGGCATGATTCTGTCATTGACATTACTAAATGGGCCCAGGAAAACTTCAAGAAACCACTGTCTGTAAACACAGTCTGCTGTGCCATCCACAGATGCCACCTAAAACTCTATCATGCAAAAAGGAAGCCATTGTTGAGCATGATCCAGAAGCGCCGCTGTGTTCTGTGGGCCAAGGCTCATTTAGAATGGACTGTAACAAAGTGACTAAGTGTTCTATGGTCAGACGAGTCCAAATTTGACATTCTTGTCGGAAATCATGGGCATCGTGTCCACCGGGCTAAAGAGGAGAAAGACCACCCCTCCTGTTATCAGTGTTCAGTTCAAAAGCCAGCATCTCTGATGGTTTGGGGATGCATTAGTGCATATGGTGTGGGACACTTGCATGTTTTAAAAAGCACCATGAATGCTGAAAGGTATATAAAAGTTTTAGAGCAACATATGCTCCCCTCCAGATGACATCTATTTTTTATTTTATTTTATTATTATTTAACCTTTATTTAACCAGGTAGAAAAACCCATTGAGATCGATATCTCTTTTACAACGATGACCTGGCCAAGAGATTAGCAGCACACGACACAATATAATAGAATCAACCGGTAAAAATAAACAAAATTCAAACTAAAAATTAATACATTGAATCTTGTAAAGTGCAGACATTTATTAAAAACAGAAGCAATTTCAATAACTCTGGCGCTGATCCATTATCTCCCGTTGTCGATCAGTTAAAATAGTGCGAAAGACTGCAAGAGGGAAAAGTTCTTGTGTATTTCAGCAGGACAATGCAAAACCACATACTGCAGCTATGACAACAGCATGGCTTCGTAGTAGAAGAGTCTGTGTGCTGAACTGGCCTGCCTGCAGTCCTGATCTATAACTGATTGAGAACATTTGGCGCATAATTAAACGAAAAGTCTGTCAAAAGAGACCCAATACTCTCGAGCAGCTGAAAACCTGTATTAAGCAAGAGTGGGATCTAATTCCATCGGCTGAACTCAAGAAACTTGTCTCCTTAATGCCCAGACGCCTCCACTCTGTGTTAAAAAGAAGAGGGGATGCTTCACCATGGTAAACAGGCCCCTGTACCAACTTTTTTGAGACCTGCAGCTGCCATCAAATTTTGAATGAGCTCATTTTGTGGATAAAATTAGCAAATGTTGAACCTGAGAAATTTTATATGTTATCTCTGTTCGATTGAGAATAAAATACTGACTGGTGTGATTTGAAATTTGAAAGTGCGTTTTAATTTTATTTACAATTTACCTTTTGTCCCAACTATTTCGGAATTGGGGTTGTACTTATAAACAGGCCGAGGCTTTATGAAAGACAAACTGCTCTGGATCTTCAGCGCTACTTTATGGACACATCAGACATCAGTGATCGTTTGCACGCCTTTGAGCAATTTTCAACAACGCTGATTCAAGTACTCCATAGTGCACCTCCAAATGAATGATAGTTGCCTTATTTTAATGGAGATAACCAGCAACGCCCGATGGTGTGTTTTCCACGTGACAAAGAAAGAGTTACACGCACATCACATTGAACATGCTGACCAGACAAAGATCCAAGTCGGATGGAAACGTTGTCCTTTTTTAATCAATAAAGTTTTCTTTGGTGGCTTGGAGTAAGTGTGCAGGCGTCCCCTCCTGCCCTCACTGACATGTTTCCCTCGTGAACCCATCGTTAATTTAGAAAATGATTGAGAACAAGTCAGTACAAAAAATTGTTTGAGAGGGGTGTGTCTGTGCACCCCCAAATTCCAGTTCTGGCGCAAACACTGCCAAAATCTGAAGTGCATATTCGATTGATAAGGGACCCCCTCTCCTCTCATAGTGGGGCGACCTAGCAACAGGTCGTCCCCCGCCCCGGCCCCTCTCTTCTGAGGCACTGAGTGAGTGGCTGATGATCACATTCAGGTTCAAAATCAGAAGCGGATTCACTGGATCAAAATACGTCACTGAGCCCTGATATTCCTTCTCCATACAGCTCACGCTCAGGTCCTGAGGCTCTGCTAAAGCCTGACTTACATTCATCTGTTTCCTCAGATCCATTTCCTTTTCTGGTAGCCTGCCCGACTAACTAAATAAACAAAATCCCTAAAAAAGCCCTGTAACAATCACAATTTCTATCTGCAAAATGCGAGAACAAACTGATTCTGACGTCATGACAGCAACTGGTTTATATACGGATCCGCACACTATTCAAGAAGTAACAAAATGCATTGCTAGGCAACCAAAATGCAGTTGACTGCCTTGCATAGCTGTCAGTGCATGAATGTGTTGAAAAAATGGGCATATTGAAGTATTAAGCTACTATCAAGTGCTTTGAGCTGTCCTTTTGCCTAGCTATATAGCTGGGGTATATGGTCCTTTTACAGTGTTTTGCATTAGGAGTAATGGAGGTCAAAATGACCTCTTGGTCATTCTAGATTGAATAAGAGATTGTTTTCTGTCTCTTTTATTCTAGAATCCCATAACAAAAGTTGATGAATAACACCATTTTAGGTAATGTCTGGGAGACATAGAGTTTTTATTCAGAGTTATGAGCAGTTTAAAAGGCAAGAATGACCTCATGGCCGTTTTAGTGTTGATTAAAATATTCATGTCCTTATTTAGCCTATGGAGTCCTGGTAGCATCTATACCAGCATGGCTGTTCTCACCATCACAGGCATCAGCAAAGAATGTTTTGGTTTGGGTTTGTTGAATTTTGTTTTTGGTGTGGATTTGCTGTCATTAATTTGCCTACTTTGTTGTGATTTTTGTTACATATATATTTGTTGATATGTTAGTATTGAATATCTCTGAAGTCCTGTTTGCGTGTATTAAAATGTCACCTAGGAATTGCCACCAGTAGGGCACAAGGGATGAGCGCATTGCTTGCAAAATGTCCAGTCCTATTCAATGTCTAATTATCTCCACAACGCTGAAATATGACCAAATTGTTTACTCCTGTTTAATATTTTTTCCATTCGAAAAGGAGGCTATGTGACGAAGTCTACTCATCATAATAAAATACAGTGAAACTGACCTCTTTCTTCGTCTTTGTGAACATAACCAAGATGGTGATTGTTGACCAGACATCAAATTATGCTCCAAAAGGCTATTCTTTTTAAAGTTCAAGAAATCTGCAATGAATTAACTTTCAATACTAGCCTAAAGCAAAATGGTGAAGAGTGTTGTTGAATCCTCAATGATAAGGTCACATATACAGAACATCAGTGAAATGCCCGAGTTTAACTGTTTCAGTGAGTTGCCTTGTTTCATAAATCCATGTGGTAATGCTGGCACTGGGCTTGCTTTAACAGTCCCAGCGAGGATAGCTACAACCTTAGTCACCGGGGAGGTCCACATTTTATTGGTATTGGTGGTTCGTGTTTAGCTCACTGGGCAGGTTTTTTGCGCAAAAGTAAACTGGAGGCACATCAGTGTTACAGCCTGGTGTTAGTGTAGGACATCTGTGGTGCAAAAGGTGCATGGACAAGTGTTGAATGTTTCTAGGCTACATAATTATGTCTAGTTGTAACCTGACACAGGGCAGTATTTTTTTATTTTAGTATGCAGTAGATTTATCCATTGCCTAATCTCCTTTTTCCAGGGATCCGTTCCCCTCTGAACACAGAGTCCATGGATCAGCCAAGGCCTGTGCTGAGTTTTTTTTATCAACATTAAATCAACTTTATCAAATAGCATGCCAGGGGAGGATGGGCTCCCACACTATAGCCAGGTCCCTCCTGAGATTTCTTCCCTCTGGAGAGTATTTTTCTCACCGTAGGGTGTTGTTGTTTCATTAGTTATTTTGGGGATTTAGGCCGAGCGTTGCCCTTCGTGCTCAATAAAACGTTTTTATGACGGCCCTGTGAAAAACGCTGTGCAAATAAAATGTGAATTTTGAGTTTACTTTGATTTATATTGTGTAGTCTTAAAGTTAGATAATCTGAAACATTTAAGCATGACAAATATGCAAAAATAAGACAAGAAGGGGTCGTATACTTTTTCACAGCACCGTATAAGTGGAGAAATCCATAGAATTTAGTCAAGTCTACTTGAAATGGCATTACTGCGTATATGTCCGTTTCAGCGCACATCACCGATATGTCCTCAGTCAAGAAATGTTGCGTTACTCCAGCAATCTAGTTAACCCCTTTCTGCAGATATAGACGCTCGAGTCTATAGAACTACAAATTTAAGCACTTAGATACAGTACTCGACCACGTGATGGCACCCACGGATCAGCTATTGAATATTCACAAGCAGGCAGAGCTGAAACACGATTTGGAGTATGGAGAAGTTCCCTCCAATCCTTGTTTTTCAGGAGTAGCATGAATTAAACTCCTCAGCTAAGCCTGATGTGCAAACTGGTCAATGTCCTCGCCCATAGTATCGATCCAGAAGTTTCAAAAAATTATCACTTGCGACAGAAAAAAAACTCTATAGCAACCATTTTAGCTACAGTGAGCCGACAGTATTCCAATTTTGTGAAGCAAAAAAATCTGACATAGTATTGATTCACTCACCACAAACAAAATATGCGTAGTTCCCTTCCATGGATAAACGCGTAAATTCCTCCATTGACAAATTCAGCGCTCCCTTCTATCCACCCAAGTACTGGTGTCGATAGCCAGTCACTCAATTATAAACTCAGATTCATCTGCGTAACTTTAGTCATAGTTCACGCCCTCGTGAAGCTTCCTGGTAACGATGTATTTGATAGACTCGTTTCTTATCCAATTCCTGAGTGTTTAAACTTTCCTCAATAACTGAAACACATTGATCGGACAATAGGAATATACAAAGCTAAGCATTAAAGTAAGGTCGGTTGTGTTCTTCGAATGTTGGCCACCTTTGCGCAGCTGAAAATGATGCGATATCAAAGAAACAAAGACACCTGAAACTGGCCTGAAGTGTTCAGTTTCATTTACGAGATAAATGTTGTATGGACGCTATCAATGGGAATTATTCCGAACACTGGAGGGTTCCTTCTACCCGATACATCTGTCTCTGGAGGAGGGCATCAATGAAGAAAACAGGTTATACTTCTACTATAGCTTTTTGCTGTAGAATTTATACTGCGTTTAGAGACATTGAATGCCAAGGTTTTCGTTTCTTCAAATGCATGCAGCCCACGCACGTCGGTAGATCCCTCGGTACGTTCATTACACCATTCTGTTGAATATACAGGCATATGTCGTTTGATTTTTCCTGAAAGTGAAATTTCTGTTCTGTTAAAATAAAATAAGGTATATTTCAGAATTCAGATATTACGGAGTTAGTGAGTTTTTACCTTAATAAGGTGCAAGGTTATGAGCTCGGATGTGAGAGCGGTTATATTTTCATTGCAGCGTGAATGTTATAGCTGTTTAATCAGCACTTTATTCAATGCTTTTGGGGGAAAATGGAAAATATTGTTAACTTTATTATGGAGAAAAGGCATGTTTTGTGTTTGGAGAGGTTACTGGTGACCAATGATGTTCAACTGCACTGATTGATAAATTCATGCTAAACTCAACCAGAAAATCATTAGTTCATGCTGAATTTCATGCCCCAAAATTTAATTTGTGTTAAATATATGATTTATGTATGATTTGACAGTGAACCATTTTGATGGATGGATGGATGAATGATTTTATCATTCAGTAACAACATTCATGAGTGACAGTCCTGTGTCGCCCCGGATGCTCTACCCACCAGCTACAACTGAAAACCTCAACAGCTATGCATAGGTTCCCAGAGACACCTAAAAAGTCTTTTAAAATACATTAAATCCTTTGACAACACTTACGTTGTTGGTCGTCATCAATGAACATACATTTTCACCAACAATCAGCAAAATGACATTGGGAAATCTCCTACATCGCTTTACAAAATAAAGAGTAAATAGAGGCTTTTTGTCTAGAACTGCCATGGTGTTAATAGAGAGACTAATGTAATAAATAAGTGTCAACTGTGAGAAGATGGAGGCTCAGGGGACAACGGGACGGTGACACATCAGGACACACAGTAGTCACTCCATCTCCACCCTACACTGCACTCTGTCACCATAAATTACCCAGCAGCCCTTTGGGCTGCAGATGGGCTGATGTTAATGCTAAGGAATGACTAAAAGAAACTGAAAATAATCACTCCTCCCTTATGTGAAGGATCTGTGCTGGTTAAGGCTAGTGCAGAGTCGCAGACGTCTACACAAACATACATACGCACACGCACACGCGCGCAAACACACACACACACACACACAACTCTCCCGGGCATATGTAGGAGTTTGTTAACAAGAAGTCAAGCTGGGTCTACCTAGGGCTCAGACGTGAGGAGAGGAGCTTGGGTTCTAATTGAGTGTTCAAAAATAAATAAATAAATAAATGAATGAATAAACACACACACACAAAGACAAACTCAGACCACAGAGAACCACAGGAAGAACGAAAATGCCATCTGTCATTAACAAATGCGATTTGTGTTTTGCAAAAAAAAAAAAAAAAGCCTCCTCAACAAGGGCTTCCAATCTGATGCATCTCCTGGCGATTTGCGATGGAGCGCGACCATGGCTGTGTGGTCCTGATGACAGGCCTGTCTGACTCAGCTCTGACCCCCAGATATTCAGCTGGATAAGAAAGTGACGGCTGACATTTCAACTTCCTGGAGGACAGCGCTGCCATTTCCCCTCTCGGAGACTGGTAGCGGTGGTGACATCTGAGTAACATCAGACATCAGGAATAACTGGGAGGTAAAAAAAGAATTGAAAAAGATCGTAAAAACAGAAGCTTTAAACTTTAAAGGTTCATGATCACAAATAAATTCTATCAAAATGTCTAACTGTCGCGCACACCACTGGTAATCAAAAGCAAAAGAGCTCTTGAACACTGGCCAAGGGTTTTGGAGAAAACCCTGGTCAATATGGGAGAAAATAACATGGGAACGAGCATCCGATAACCACAAAATCTGGGTTCACTTTTCGCTGAGCAGCTTATTCTGACTAACATGTGGCCCAATACATCATACTGTATGTGACTCAGTACTCACTGCTGTTTGGTAAAATCAGGTTTGCCAAGTTAGGGTAGAAGTGAAAACCAACAGGACAGTGGACTTCCAACGAGATCGGGCAGTCCAGGCATAAACTGACAAATTTAGAATTTGGGCCGAAAGGAACCATTTCCATGCGAAGAGAGATTGAGGTGCTAGTCAGCAGTCCAGCCTCCTGATGAGTGAGATTTTCTGAATCGATAAGCCTTTGTTCTTACACATAACCACACTTTCCCCTGGCTTGCTGGGATCGATGACTACACCCCGACTTGCTCCCGAGCGTCTGCCGCAGTGTTCCCCATCTGGAGACAGACAGCAAAATGCATCCCGTCTGGCAAAACAGAACCTCCGCGAAGCTCGAAGCCATTTTAGCTTCTGGCCTGACTCAGCTTGAGGTCACGTGAGGTCTGGGAAAAACTGCTTAAATACGGCCTGATTTGACATGATGCCAGGGAAACGCACAAAGCAAGGGGGCCCCTTTCAAAGCAGCGCTTTCACCACAAACATTCTGGAATGTTCTCTGAATGTTGCTGGACTGTTCTCGGAAAGGCATTACCATGACATTCCTACAGTCTTGAAATCCTGCATCTATCCATCACTAGATCGGTTTCCTGGGGGCTTCTGGCACCAATGCCAATGTGTAATGAGAGACAGGCAACCAATCCATTTCAGAGGTTATATTATCAATTAATCATTAACTTTCAAAATTAAACAAAAAACCCACTTTTCCCAAAAACACTATCGCCCAGCTTCAATAAAGTCATACTTTCGCCACTGCATTTTGCTAAAGATTAGCCTGATTGTGGTTACAGGAAATCAGATGCAGTGAATTACAGTCCATTCAGAGCAATTTCCACGCGGTCGTGTCCGTCTGTTAGAAAGAAGAGGAAGAAGAATAAAAAAAAACCAGATGCTGACACTGAGCGGAACTGTAATATATCAGTGCCCGAACCGCACCGCGGGACGGCTTTATAACGGCTCTATAATCTCCATTCCCACAATAAAAACAGACAAAAATGAAACAGCCAAACCTTCCGTTTACATCCTACATTTATTAAAAAAAACGCAAACGTACGTCCCATCTCAAATGAAACCGTTTAACAAAGGAAAAAAAAAGAAAAAACATTTGTAAAAGCATACAAATCAATGAACTGTAATCTAGCAGCATCCAAATGTTGGAGTTTTCCAGAAATCATCATTTATATATTTATATATATCTATACCGCCCCGGCAAGCTACACACACAAGAGCCTCCGCAGAGCTCCTCCTCTTTTTAGTGCAGAAAAAAAGAAAAAAAAAATAACAAAAACAAAACATTCTTAATAAAATAAAGAATTTCAGGTTAAATAAGCTTTAAATAATAGCGTTAAATACAAGACGCTTCTTCCGTGCTTCTGTGCAGGGAAGAATTTTGGCATCGTTAAAGAGTTTCCGGCTCACAAGTTCTAGAGCGACTGCATAAGGACTGAGTTTGCTACAGTACACCATACACATGTAATGACCTGGTTTGTAATATTGGAGTGAGCCACAGACAAGGCAAAGTGTTAAAAAGAAAGAAAATTTAAGAGAGAAAATAAAAAACAAGCAAAAAAAAAAAGAGGGAACAATCCATACAATGTCAGGCACAACCTGTTCCTGTAAAAATAAATACATGTCAAGTTACAAACTCATTTTGACGACATTATCACATTAGTGCTAACCCTTAATACACAGTTTTGTGACTAATTTATTCATTTATTGCTAGGACACTGTGAGAGAAGAATACTTATGAACTACTTACAAAAAAAAGAAACAAAAATCTAGACTGGAGGGAGGGAGCGGGAAAGCACCTTTTAAACATCAAAGTTACTGCCTGTTTTATCTATCAAACAACAAAGAACTAGAAGAAGAAAGAAGCCAGCAACCTTGGATTAAATTTTCCTTTGCGTAAAGGAAGTGAACAATCCTGTTGTTTGAAAACATCCTTGAGGACAACTCATCTGTCTCCCTGTGCCAACAATAGGTCTGAAATTACAGTTACATTCATTTTATGCCTTTAAACTTCTAAACTTACTTGTCTTTTTGCGCAATGAAAGTTGACACCTCTTGGTGGGGAAAGAAGCCCATTCAGCCTAAGAAAGTCCATACATTCCTCCCATTGTGACATCACCACACCAGGGACACAAGCCCAGCCCCTCACTGACCGATTGGCTGAACGCACACGACAGACAGACTACAGAAGCATGATTTGAACCTTAACTGTGCGTGTGTGAGTGTGTGCGGAAAGCCTGCTCAGTGCTGAAGTCTCTCAGTAGTTTGTGTTTTGAGTCCGTGTGTGTTCTCGCACGTGCTGGTTTCAGGAAAGTCCACTCAGTACATATGTCTCAATTGTCATGAGTGTGTGTGAGTGTTAGCTTCAGGACAGCCTGTAAAGTTTAGACGTCTCTATTGTGTGTGTGTGTGTGTGTGCGTGTGTGTGTGTGTGTGTTTTTCAAGATGGCCTGCTCAGAGTAGACATCTCTATCATCAGTGGTGCGTGTGTGTGTGTGTGTTTCAGGATGGCCTGCTCAGAATACACATCTCTATCATCAGTGGTGCGTGTGTGTGTGTGTGTTTCTGGATGGCCTGCTCAGAGACGTCTCCATCATCAGTCGTCAGTGGTGTGCGTGTGCGCATGTTTCAGGAGAGAGTGCTCAGTGTAGACGTCTCTCTCCAGAGTCATTCAGTGTTTTCTCGATTCTCAGGGCTTCTTGTCGATGGAGTGGAAGAACCACTCTGTAAACTTCCTCAGCTGGGCGGCGGCTGACTGGCTCTCCTCGTGCAGACGCATGTTATCCTGCCTCAGGTGCTGCACCTGTTCCTGCAGCATCGCCTTGTCCTCCTTCTCCTGAGAAAAATTCAGAAAAACACACCGCGTTACCCCTGCAAACGCCATGATAGTCATTGTTCTAAATCATCTGTCTAACCCACACA
This sequence comes from Gymnothorax reevesii, assembly GCA_029721435.1. Taxonomy (NCBI): domain Eukaryota; kingdom Metazoa; phylum Chordata; class Actinopteri; order Anguilliformes; family Muraenidae; genus Gymnothorax; species Gymnothorax reevesii. The sequence goes on along the minus strand of CM056582.1, from coordinate 98,048,982 downwards.
CAGTTCTTGTCAGCACTTGATCTTACACAGCCAACGCCATTCCTGAAGTGCAAGACGACCACAATGGAAAAATGATCAGTCACATTTTCACATATATTTCACAATATAATAATATATAACAATATATGAAATATACAAAAATGCTAAATTTGAACTCCGATCGTTTTCCCTTTGCGGTCTTCACATGCATTCCTTCAATACGACACAAGCAGTCTATGTCATCTTTATGCAGCCTTCAAAAATACTACCCTATATGGAGTCCATGTTTTCAGTACACTGTCTGATATCACTGCAGCACTTTCAATCTATTCCATCGAACAGTTGGAGTTACACTGGAGTTACAGTTCTTGCAGACCTAGGCAATGTTATCAAAACAATGAAAACAGACTGAATCATTGCCACACTAATCCATGCTCTCAGTACAGCAGACACACTGTCACTTCATGACATGCAGTCCGTTTAACTCCGCACTGGACACAAGCCATCACCAGTCTAAGCCATGGAAATTTTTCAACACTTTACATTGTCAGTGTGATCAAATTTTGGTCCACATTATCCATACATTACACACAGTCTACATTCTCTCAGCACTACACACACCGAAACCTCTCAAGTATATTCAGTCCATGTCATTTCTATAAGAGTCCATACTGACAGGACAGTACACACAGTCTTGTTTATCACTAAACAGTACATGCAGATTGTGTTATTGCAGAGGTGTATCAGTAAACTAAAGGTGAGGAACTTACTTTCCGCAGGTCATACTGTAGCTGCCTCAAGATCAGCTCGAGCTGGTTCACTTTACCAGTGAGGGACCCGGGCGCGCCCTCCTCCCTGCACAGAGAACAGGGCGTTACTCATTATTAGCCCACAACTAAACCAAGACAAACATAGTCACATGACAGTCTTATTCATGACAACGCAAAGTAAATGGTCACTCAAAACTGAAAGAAGAGAATCACTCATAACTCTCTTCTACCACCAAATGGGAGAAAGGTCACACCAACCTCTAATCCACGACTAAATTTAAAAAAACAAAGCCAGCAAAAATTCTCATTCACAACAAAACTGAGAGGGCGAAGTTGCTAAAAACTGTTGTCCCGAACAAAAACAAGAGAACGGAACCAATCAAAACTCTCATCCACAACTGAACTGAGAAAACAAAGTCAGGCAAAATTCTCACCCACAACTACACTGAGATAAATGAGTTACTCAAAGCTGCCATCCGCAAATAACACTGAGCAGCGGCCGCTGCTTTAGCAGGAAAAGGGACCCGGGAACATACCCCTCCTCCGAGGCTGCATCTTCGGTTGCTGCCACTTGTTGCTTTAGCTCCTCAGCTAGCGCCTCCGCCTGGTCAATTTCCACCATGTTGCGGAGCGAAGCCATCCTCTGGTCTGAAACACAATCGTTCACATGTTGGTAAATATGACCAATTTGGGACGCTATTCACTATCGGCCAAACCTTACAGTAATAGGGAGGGGGATGATTTGTAAAACAGCGCTCACTAAACCCTGCACGAGGAGAACCTGTAATCCTGAAAATTTTTTATTCATTCTGAATTTGGCACACCACACTCTTCTTTTTATTCAGTTGGGGTTCAGAGCGAGAAGCTATGAGATGGTATAACTCCAAGAACAGGCTTGGGTTGCACTGCTTGAGCAAATAAATGAGGGGAGCCTTGTTTGGGTTTGGGTTTTGGATGTTGGATCCCCAGGAACGAGGTTATTTACCCTGATTTCGACACCATGCGCGGCTTCATGTGATTAGCGATACAGTTCCCCAGCATAACCCCTGGAGTTATTCCCCAGATCATCAATAAATGAGAACTTGGTCCTATTTTCTGTACTACAAGGTTAAGTAAAGTAAAAATAAATAATAAACACACTCCCACAAATGCGCGCATATAGCAAATCGATACATGAATGGGGGAAAGGTGTTGTTAGCAAGAGAGGAGGATGTTAATTTCCATAACCCACATAGGCAAAATAACTGTTAGTTCTGATGGCCTTTTCAAAGTATGAATGACAGAATGAGGCAAGAGCTGCCAAAGGCAAAAGGTATGGATGAGGGATATTCATTTAGTGGGATTTCACCTCAGACAACTGGGCAGAAATGCATGGATTTGTTGGTCATATGATTTAACTAGCAGGCCAGGCAAAACTTTCCTCCTGCCACACACACACACACACGCACGCACGCACGCACGCACGTACACAAAAACACACGCGCAAACTGACCAAGAAAGCTTTGGCCTGGCCTTTGAGTCACAAACACCCACAGCACTCCCTCCTTCCCACACTAGTATTCCATGCGGAGGAAGCGGCACAATGTTTACCTAGAGATCTTGGGTCCTCATCGAGGTCCAGACCTGCAATAAAAAAACATAAAAATAAATGACCTGCACTCTTAATCCCCCTCCCCCCACCACATGCTCGCATGCTGAAAACATCCCTCCGAGGGTCTGTTCTATAAACTTCAAGGGTCCCATTCATAAACTGTAGCGAAAATACGTACAGAAGTGATCATCGATGTCGCCTGCTGACTTTCCTCAGGCTCAGGAAAAGGCATTTTGGCTCACAAAATCTTGGTTTCGGGCGCTGCCATGTTAGAGAATAATAGGAGCCTCAGTCAACGTAGCGCGTCCGCTAAATCAGAGTCGTCTACAAATTGAGTTCGGTGCAAAATGCACCTCATTCTCAATTTGTCCAGGACTTTATTCTCTTTCGCCCGACTAGCATAGCAGCTTATCAAATTGGCAAATCAGTATTGTATTTTTTTTTTTTTTTTTTTGTCTTATTGTGACTTTTTATTTTAGTAAACAGTTACAATCTATTGACAGAAAATGAGATGTGACCGAATTATACTACAGCCATACTGCAGGGACCTTGATGAGCAGCATCTCAAAGCAAAACCATGAAACAAGCCTTGAGAATGAAGCTGGATTCCGGCTGCTTGGTCCAGCCCCTCCACTGTCTAGGCTCATAGCGTAGCTGTTAGCGAGGACCTCAGAATCGCCGCTATGCTTTATTTATCGTTCAAGACCCTGAAGACAGCTCAAGGCCAGTGCATTACTCCTTAGCTCACAAACAACAGTCACCCCTTCTCCGAGACTTAGGCAAATTCATAATCCCCCCCATTCAGATGCAAGGGATCTGCATATTCATAAATGTGCTTATAAAAATATCCTCCGTATGAAAAACAATCCCAAGAGTCGAATGGAAAAATATAACAAAATCCTACAGCTGTTAAACCACATCAAGCGGACAGTAACACCCAGAGCACAAGTGAGCACCATAGAATCGGCATGAATAAGGGATTAATTTTTCCCCCTATGCATTTAAAGTTACACTGCGGGAATCTGCCGTGAAAGCTGCGACAGGCTCAACAAAGACACTTTCAATTATTCCTCGCTTTCACTATAATTAAAATAAAATGTCTTCAGAGATTTCAGCAAAGGTGACGTTCACTGGAATTAAATAAGACAAGGATGAGGTGAACAGTAGCATATACAGAACAGATGGTTCCATGCGCACACAAAATCCTCACACTGCATATAAACTGCATATTTACATACACTTCTAGGATGAAAAGGGCCAAACGGGCATCTCAACCACAATAAAGCATTAAGGAGGAGATTTCTTGGTCCCGATTTGAACCGAATCGAGAATATGAAGTTTTTGGATTAAACACAAACTAACCTTTTCCATCTACTTATGAACTGTTTAAAGCCATCACCATTGAGTGGATTAACGCTTGCTCTTCTTACTGTAAAAATCTGTCCACAAGTTTATCCACAAGGCTTAAACATCTAAATGAACCTAAGGGAAAAGATATCCCACGCTAAGTTACTTAATCTGTTTGTTTAATATGTCCTAAATTCCTGACCAATGATTAATAGTTAAAACCATTGTGGTTTTGCCATTTCAGACCCGGCCCATTTTTTTTTTTTTTTCCCCCCAGCAGTGTACTATAATGGAGATTTTCAAAATACCTTAAACAAAACCAGATATATGTGTCATTATTAACTCCGTATGGAGCAGTGGGTGTCGCTGCACATTCACCGAAAGAGGGTCGTGGGCCGTGGCCAGAGACTCCTGTGATGAGTTTGCATGTTCGCCCTGGATGCTCTGGATGCTTTGTGTCGTCCCGCAGTCAGAGACGTTGTGGGCCTGTGACTGACTGGCGTTCGCTCCGCTCACTACAGAAGATTTTCTAATAGTCCATGCTGTATTCCTGCCTTTCGGAATATGGACTCTCTGATGTGCTCCTTTCACTCAGTAGGAGCGATCTGATGCAGCGCAAAACTGTCGTAAATCGTGAGATGAGATGAAGGAGGGGGATTTTTTGTCGACATCCGCACTTCCAGGAATAAGACCAGCTTCGCCAAGCCAATGCATGCATGACGAAATGCGATGAGCACTGCGCAGCTTCGCAGTCAAATACCATCATGGATACACAGACATGAACGTGAAAATACCGCAAAATTCAAATAAACGCTGCAAACCAGTCAAAGCCGGAGTTCACTTTCTGGAACAAAACGCTATAAATCCCCATTATATTAGCTAGGGTTTGACTGTGCGCGAATATGAGCGGAAGTTCACTCGTCGACAGTTTTACATTTGACCCGTGTTTTTTCTGCCGTCATATCCGCCTGGCGATGTGCCGTATTGTATATCAGATCACTCCTATTGTCAAAACCGTTTCATCAATACCCAGATTTTAGGCTTAATGACTCAAGATTTGAGCCGTACGGGGACCGGTAAAATAAACTGAACAGAGGCCATTTAACGGTTATTGCCGTTAATTGTCATTTATAGACTATAAAGTAACACTGGAGGTAAACTCTTTGACCAAAAGTGAGCTGCATCCGGAACTAATATTCAGAACAATCAGCTACTAATTTACCTCCAATGAGAAGTAGTGGACCCTCCCTCTCCAAATGGATCCACATTTTCCTAAATTACTCACAGCAGTGAATGAATTATGTATTTTACTACAAATCCACTGTTTTGACTCAAGCATCTTCAAGTGGGACTTGGCATCGGTCCAAATTTGAGTCAGCACCATCTCCTGTAAGAAATAATTACAGCCAGAAAAAAACACCACTAGCCTACGATGTGCCACGTGACGGCTATTGGCTATTTTAGCTTCAGGGCTAATCAGTGCATCATGCAACATGCACGCTACAGCCCTGATGGGCTAATACTGAATTACATGAGACATTCTCTTCACAGAACAGCACAGCACAATGTGCCATTAAATGCCCAGTATTACCAAAGGCTAATGGTTGTAAATCATAACCAATTGCAACTATCACAGTATCACACACACGGCAAAGATGGGAAAAAAAAAAACAAAAAAAAAAAACCCTATTTCCAATGCCAAAATCTACATATCAAATGTGACATCCTCTGCCAATGACATCTTTTCCTCCTCAGTTAACCATGGTTTAATGATCAGAATAGCCTTCCCTGTTTCCTTGTTTTAAGTCACTGCCAAAAATCAGCAAGACAAGGCAATGTCTTGGCAAAGGCAATAAGCGCTTCAGATGTAATAATATTGATAATCAACACAGAGGCAGTGGTACCAGCATGGGAGCTCTGGAGAGATGGGTCACACAATCTGAAACACAGCACTGAGCAAATGCATAATGAAGCATGACTGTAGCGCAGCGCTACATAAATATCAATTTTACTGCAGTATAGACAGTAAACCCCACACCCAGCCCACCCCATACTTAAACCTTTAAGTGCTAAAAATTTTTTAATATACAGTACTGGCCAAAAGTTTGGACACATCTTCTCATTCAATGCGTTTCCTTTATTTTCATGACTGTTTACATTGTAGATTCTCTCTGAAGGCATCAAAACTATGAATGAACACATGTGGAATTATGTACTTAACAAAAAAGTGTGAAATACCTGTAACTGAAACAGTCTTATATTCTAGTTTCTTCAGTAGCCACCCTTTGCTCTGATTACTGCTTTGCACACTCTTGGCTTCTCTTGATGAGCTGCAAGAGGTCGTCACCTGAAATGGTTTTCACTTCACAGGTGTGGCTTGTCAGGGTTAATTAGTGGAATTTCTTGCCTTATCAATGGGGTCGGGACCATCAGTTGTGTTGCGCAGAAGTCAGGTTGATACACAGCCGACAGCCCTATTGGACAACTGTTAGATACAAACATAATTCCACATGTGTTCATTCATAGTGTTGATGCCTTCAGTGAGAATCTACAATGTGAACAGTCATGAAAATAAAGGAAACGCATTGAATAAAAAGATGTGTCCAAACTCTAGGCCTGTACTGTATAAAATACCAACAGCACTGCCCAAAATATTTCCCACATGGGACACTTCAGCGCTAAATCGATCAGATCAGAGCTTCTTGCTCCTCAAAGACAGGAAAGTCGGCTTCATTTTCGCTGCCACTTTCAGCTTACAACGCATCTAAATATTCAGCATTTGCATCGTTAAACTCACTGCCATCACTTGACAAGTTCTCAAATGCCGGCATTTTGGAACAACGCATGGTCAAAATACATGAAACAAGAATACTGTAATGATTCATTCATAGGATGACTATGCTGTTCAAAGAAATTGTTACAATGCACACTCCGGGCCCCTAGCAACCAATCCCCAGCATGGCTTCGTAAATACTAAAATCTGATTGGTATGGTGAAAGAACCCTACCCTCAAAGCATCTTTTGCTGTGATTAGCAATTATGGCTGGAAAACTCCTTGCGGCAATAGCTGCGATCTGCAACCATTACGATTATTGTTATTGCAGCTATAGCTGCGACTAGCGCTTACAGAGTTCCTGTTCCGGGGAGTTAACAGCAGAAAGCAAGCAGGCTTCATCATTACCCCACCCTACATCTAACTAGCCTAGTGTATACTCGGCTCAAAAGTAGAGCGTGCCATGGCTTCACAATGAGCGTTGCTGTGACAATTGGCAGCGAATCGCCAAACCGTTTCCACTGATTAATTTCATGTATTTGTGTTCAGTCACAGGCTTGAAAGATAAACAAGAGGACAAAAAAAAAAGGAAATTTCATTGTCCAACAACCGAAGTGCAGCAGGCTGGCATGAGAGGTTGCCTGGATGGGTCTGTGGATTGCGCATCGGCGACAACCTGTTGAAACATAGTGCGTGACCTTTGACCTTTTACTGCACTTTCACCCTGAACCCAGTCGCTGTTTACTCAGCCGTTATGGAAACACAAACCACGCAGCCCGTACGGAACGCGCCTCGCGTGCCAAACCTGACACGACACAAACAAGGCCGCCACACTGAGGCTCCATCAACTGTGACAAAGAGCTGCGACCGTGAGGGGGGAGGGGATGCGCTTTACCGCCCAGCTGAGCATTTACTGTTCATGTTATTTACTGCCTCCAGTTTCCACACTCATGCACATACATAAGAACTTTAATTCTACATTAAATAAGCCCGTGCTTTTCTTTATCTTAACCGATGACATGAAGAAACTAAGAAGGATGCAAAAATAAACAGCCAAGATGGCCCCTTACATGAAGATAAAACTACACTTTGATGATTGAACACTCAGCCCCCACATTAAAAACTTTGCAGAATGTAATCAGAGCATCTCTGTAAGCGTTAGTTTTTTTTCCATACCTGTATATGAGGACTCGGTCATTTAAGCAGTCATACGGCTTGTGAATTAATGCTAATTCAATAAGTATTGTGTTTGATGTGGTGCTTTTTTGTTCTGCACTGCGATTTTTAGGACGTGGGATTAGTAGCCAAATGAATTATCTGTTCAAGGGGAAGTCAAGACAAACGTTGCACTGCCTGGCACAGCTCGTCTCGCCTGAAAGATAACAGCTCCATTAGCCTCTGTGCCGTCCTGAACACATTTCTCCACAGAACTCCTCCCCTGTAATGACTTCTGCTGATGACCCAGCTGAGCATCATCCCGGCAGATGAAGAAAAGGCCTTTGACGGGTCTGATATGATACAGCGACCCGACTATGACCCGTCACACTTCTGGAGTGCGGAAGTGTGAAAATTTCTGACACATCCCCCCCCCCCCAATCTCCCCTTTCGCCTGTTTCTCATGACTCCCTCTCTTCTGCACACTTCCCCATCTCTCTCTCTCTCTCTCTCTCTCTCTCTCTCTCTCGCTCTCTCTCCTTCCTTCCTCTCGCACCCTTGCCGAGGCGTTTTCCGTCTCTCTTTGGCCAATATCTCATGGACTTGGCACTCCTCCTGCTCTGTCCCCAAAACACACACACACACACACACACACACACACACACAAAAATCCACCCCACAGTCTCTCTATCTTAAGAGCTGCTACCTCAATATGAGCATAATGCACTATTCTCCACATGCTTTCTTTATTGCAAACTATCTCCATCTCTCTCTCTCCCCATCAGTCTATGAGCACAGGTGTGAGCCACACAGTTTATCCCAGTAATGAGAGGACAGAAGTGATGACAGTAATCCTGTGAAAAGCAAAGACAACAACACATTTCACCAACACTTGTCAGCTACAGCACTTCTGTCTGCCATCCTGGAACTGAACAATAGACTCATACAATTACAGACACTCCCACAGCATCTCACAGGGAAACGCAAGCTTGTTTCCGCCATCATTTAAGCACTTAATATCAAACTTGTGCGTAGGCAAAATTTGGTCCCAGTGGCAGTTACTTATCAAATGAGCTCTTCTTTTTAAATGGTCTTTTTTGTAGGAAAAGAAAATTTGAAGACCAGTTTTATATTAAAAATAAATCTAGGGTGTCAAAGATATTTGCACAGTACTGTAAATACCCTCCTTTAAAGGCTAAAAGTTCTTGCAGAAAGTGTAGACATCAAGTTTGCTGTGGACTGATTGCACACCTTGAGTAACCTCCTCTGCTCTGTTCTGCTGTGTGAGCATGTGCACGAGTGTCTGCTGATTTGTGCGTGAGCGTGAGTGTGTGCGTGAGTGTGTGTCTGTATAAATCTGTGTGCTTCATAAGTGCCAAACTTCGCAGCACTGAGCTGTGCTGGGCTGCCTCCAGCCCATAACTTGGCCGATGATACTGCACTAATAATGATGATAATCACTGCCGGCCCAATGAGTAGGGAATGCATAAGAGCTCCCCGTCCAAACACATCAATGCTTTACTGAACAGTCACACAGTCACAAATATATGCCCAATACAGTAACTTACTGATTCACCTGCATTAACAGACTAATCAGAGACAAAAGGTTGCGGCGGCGGTGGCGGGGGAAGGGGGGTTACATGGAGAATGACAGTCAGACGCTCCCGCCCAAAACCCCAGGGGCTTTCAAACACGTTTTGTTTTGAAAATTGCTCTGTAAGAGGACAGCAGGCTATAAACGCAATTAAGAGGCTTCGTCAGGCCTGATGCACTCGGGCCAGGAGACCCAGATCAGGGTCTCCAATGCAAATGTGTCCAAGGGGCTGAAAGGGCTATGATCTCTGGAAACTGGCAGCGAGGCCCCTTAATTACAGGAAGCGATGGTTACAGCAATTTTCATGAGTGGCTTCTTGCTGGGCAATGCAGCGCGAAAATTGCTTCGCTTCTTGGCTGAAAGTACACTCTCCTTCTCGGCTAATTGGCATCTCTAAAATAACAGAGCGCAACATGGCAGGGGACACAGAGGGAAATATAGGAGTGTGCTTTTATGGACTTTTATTCAAGGACTGAGGGCTCCTATAAAGACCTGCCATGGAGGTCAAAAATGGCCAACGTCTGCTCAACAGCACAACCATGAAGATTACTGCGCAGACAAAACATAAAATCAAAGGGTTCCTCCTCGTTCAAATGAACCAAAGAGTACAAACAACAAGGATGACAGCAAAGACAACTTATCATTTCAGTCAGATGAAATTGGGGCTGCCCAAACCTGCTCCTGATCATCAAGTTTTCATTTTTACCTCAGCTTGAATCAGCAGTGCCAAATTATCAGGGCCAAAAATATCTGTTGAATGAGGTGTGACCTACGGGATGGTAGATCTTCAGGAACATGGCTGGGCAGCCTTGACCTATCTGGTGAATGTGGTGCACTTTTCTCGCTGGGGTGAAAAACTCAACAGGACAGTAGATTGCCAAGAACAGGGTGGGGCAAGCCCTGATTTAACTTAATACAGGAGTCATATGATTTCTACATAACATATCAATTTTCACAAATTTCACAATAGCAATACGGCAGGTAAATGGAGGTTTGCCACCAAGTCTTAGTTCCACCTGAACTGTGCCAAAACTGAACTGCTGCACTGACTCTTTACAATGGCAGGCAGGGTAGATCATGACATCACTGTTTGAGGTGCGGTTCTGAATGGAGCTCTGAGAAGTCAGGCGATCTCTTAATAAGGTAAAAAAGATAACAAATGACACTGGAGCCACTCAGTATTTCGCCCGCAGCACAGCATAAAAAAGGGAGCAGTGGGAACATAGTTCACACAAAATAGTGTTGAATACTGAATTCCAAAATACAAAAATTTTTGCTAAGCTCATATTCGTCTTTTTCAAGACCAAGCCCAATACGCCAGAGCCCAGATGCAAAAATGCTAAATTTGCATCACTATCCTACAATTCACGGAAAGCACTGTGTATATGAAATATGAGGGAAGCAGTGAGGAGTGAAATGGCAGTTTAGCTCACTTTCGTCAGTTTTGGCAACAGAAATGTGGTGTCTGGGATGGCTATTCTGGGATGAAAGGTACCTTCAAAGACCCGTGCAGCACTGACCAGGTGGGACCAGTCCAAACCGGAGCCTGAGTGGGGTAGAGGCATCAGGCCAGCATCGCCGTACTTCGTCCTGTCCGCCAAGGAGCCATCCGAGTACCAGAACTCACCTACCGAGCAGGAGGGAGGGCGTTCAGAACATAAACAAGCCAGGGAAAAAAGCCTGGAGTTTATCCCACATCTGCACACCCATCAACCTGTACAGTCTTAAACGTGTGTGTCGCAGATGAACAGTGGATTAGAAACATTAAAGGGAAAATCAAGTCTGACACCATTCAGTTCAATTGCTGATGTGTCAAATACATCGGAAATGCACTTGAAATTTATTCTGGACAATTTACTGGTTGTGTACACTGCAGTATTATTCGAGCTTAAGCACTGCTATTAAGCACTTGTATGCAATGACCTCAGATATCAGCTATGCGAAACACTACAAGGCAAAACACATGATACATATTTAAAGCAATCAAATAGATGCCACTGTGTTGTAAGCCAAAGCCCAAAAGCCACACAAATGGGAATCAGGACAGAAATATATAAGGGATAATGATGAGGGGTCCAGCTTTAGTCAACTTCAGTACAACAGTGTGGGTGCAAACTGCAGGACCATGTTAATATTTACAATCAGCTTAACGATGGTCCTAAGCTGGGGTACGGGAAGGCAAGAGTTAAAAATTAGACAGCCCCCAGAAATTCAAAAAGTGTACATAAAGAATAAAAGCATTTTAATTTCCAATTTCTGAAATACTGCAATATTGTTACACATTTTAATTAACGACACTAAGTGTGTTTTCACAATGAATATCAAATTTAATATCAAACATCGCACTACTGCCTTTTCATTTATTGTAATTGCTAGGAGAACGAATATTTTTGGAAAGCAAACTGTAATACAAGATGAATCCATTCAGACATCTGGCTTAACATATACTGCAGTTGAAATGGCGATTCAGATAATGAGCTTTAATACAAGCTGGTCTGTCTCAAATTAAAAAAAAAAAAAAGGTTTATTTTTCAAGAATGATTCAAAATACCAACAGATAATAGAAAATTGAAGTGAATCCCTCCAAATCATTTAACAACCAAAACCCATAACCGGAAGAAAATGAGAATTTTGTTTGCAATTGTTTGTTATTAAAACTAATTATTCTAAACTTTATATTTTCACACATAAATTTTCAAGACATTATCCTTAGATCCTAACAGCTTGCAATCTGTTTGTCAATGAATATTACAAATAACGCAATCATGAAGAAACTTAAATGAATGAAACTGTCCACCATAAGTATATTTCTCAAAATTCCTCCCTTAATTACACAGTCAAGACAAAGCTCTACTTCTACCTGAACTGATGCAGGTACCAGACCTCCTACGCAGGGGTGAATGATTCAAATAATTAAAAAATAATTACCCGGCCCTGCACTGGACAAACTGCCTCATTAAACCTGCAACCATACAGATCTGACTTTTTCAGACAATTAAAAACTAAAAATACCGCAATCCATAAATGTCTCGGCTACAAGCAGATAATAATAATTATGAAATGATAATGTTCCTCCATCCATTAAGGCAAAAAAAAAAAAATCTGCATAATTGCCAGCTCTCTAAGCTGATATAAGCCTGTAAAATTCCTGTAAATAACTGCTCGTCGTTTGGGGACTTGCGCCCAATTCCTCAGAGAAGAAGAATTTTCAGACACATGGAAATCAAATATATCCGCTTAAGTTATTAAATCCCCTCAAACTGGAAAATTGAATTGCAGAGCACAGCTTGGAGCAGTAGGACTGGAAATTCAAGGGTTAAGCCCCACAGAGGAGCGCTCGGGAGGGACTTAACTGACAGGGCAGCACCGGTGATGTGGGGAATATATTCTGTTCGGGCGAAGGCCGTCAGAACGGCAATGAATGAGCTGTCTAAGAGGATCTCTTCATATTTCAATCATGTACGATTTCCCAACGACCTGTCAGAGGCTAGAGATGATGTAAACAGAACCTTGTCTTCAGACACGCGGCTATACGGTGAAAAAAGAAGTAAAAAAAGCAAAGGAAACATGAAAAGATGTAGCTTTTAGGGAAAACCGTTGTCCCGTTAGTCCCTGCGTAGCATCCGTTTGTCAGATCGACATGTGCTGCGAAGTTACATAATGCAAGTGAAAGGAGGCCCAAAGGTCCCGTCAGAAATGAGCCCCCTCCAAAACAAACCGGGAATGTACAAAATATGACAGCTACAACAAGGAGAAAATCCTTGCTGGACGACTACTTTTCCGGTATGTGCTGTAAACAACTCGGACATCATCGCGCAAAGAAATCAGCCGGCGAGTGACAGCTGCTTACGAACGACCAGACCAAAAAGAGATTTCTGACTGCCCGTGGGGCTCCTTAAGTGCTCTTGATGGGCAGAGTCAGTTTCTACGAGCATCTATCACAGAGACAGAATACATCTCACCACCCATACACACCACTATTACTGTGCGTCTCCCTTCAAAGCTCAATAATAAAAGGCAAACAAGACACACAGAACAAGACCTCCTTGTTAATCTTGAATCTATACAGCGCCCTCTATATTTATTGGCACCCGTGGTTAAGATGTGTTAAAAGCCTTAAAATAAATTAAATTTTTATTGCAGAACCATACTCTCCGACTGAAAATTGTAGAAAAATGTAACCTTCAACTCAAGTGAATTTTACAAAGTTGATCAGAGTATCTAGGAACATTTAATTAGTAAATCATCACTTCCTGTTTCCCTGGGGTATAAATATGACGTGACACAGAGGCCATTTCTGTTATCCTCTCTTCAACATGGGAAAGACAAAGGAATACACCATTCAAGTAAGGCAGATGTGTGTCGACCTTCACAAGTCAGGCAAAGGCTACAAGAAAATAGCCACTCGCCTGCACCTGCCCATAACTACTGTTAGAGGAATCATTAAGAAGTTTAAAACAACTTGAACAGTGGTAAACAAGCCTAGACGAGGACGCAAGGTTATTTTGTCACCACGCTCAGTGAGGAGGATGGTAAGAGAAATAAAAAGTACTCCAAAGCTCACTGTTAATGAATTACAACAAATGGTAGCATCTTTGGGTGAAAAAGTCTCCAAAACAACCATCAGGCGCAATCTACATGTCAACAAGCTGTTTGGGAGGCATGCACGGAAAAAACCTTTTATCATTCACAATCATCAACGCGAACGTCTGGAGTTCGCTAAGCGGTACTGGGACTTCAACTGGGACCGTGTGCTTTGGTCAGATGAGACCAAGATAGAGTGTTTGTTGCCAAAAAGCTCTAAGTGGTTCTGGCGGAACACAAAAGATGAGTATGCAGAAAAGCACCTCATGCCCACTGTGAAGTATGGGGGAGGATCGGTGATGCTGTGGGCCTGTTTCTCTTCCAGAGGCCCTGGGAACCTTGTTAGGCTGCATGGCATCATGAACGCTTTGAAATACCAGGACATTTTAAATCTAAATCTGGTGGCCTCTGCCCGAAAGCTGAAGATGGGTCGTCACTGGGTCTTTCAGCAAGATAAATGACCCTAAATATGTGGCCAAATCTACATAGAAATGGTTCACCAGACACAGAATCAAGCTCCTCCCATCGCCATCTCAGTCCCCGGACCTCAACCCCATTGAAAACCTGTTGAGTGAGCTGAAGAGGAGAGTGCAGAGGAGAGGACCCAGGTCGCTGGATGATTTAGAGAGATTGTGCAAAGAGGAATGGTCGAAGATCCCTCTTTCTGTATTCTCCCATCTTGTGAAACATTATAGGAGAAGATTAGGTGCTGTTTTGTTGGCAAAAGGGGGTTGTACAAAGTATTAACATCAGGGGTGCTAATAATTGTGGCACACATGATTTGATGTAAAATAATTATTTCTTAATGTGGGATTTTTTTCCCCCACTGAATAAATGCACTTGAATTAAAGGTTGGATTTTCCTCTTTTTTTCACTGTGGTCCTATATTATTTAGAAAAAAACTGAATTAATTAGAAGCTAAAGAACACAACGTAACTAGGGGTGCCAATAATTCGGGAGGATGCTGTATTAAATATTGTATCATACTAACACACACATTCTCTGCTTTTTGCATTGCCATCAGCACCTTTTTCATACATGGCAGTTTTTCAGAATTTTCTTGGCTCGTTTTACCTTCACTGCTTTACTGAGCTCTTTCTAATATTGATTCGCTACAATTAACACTACCAGATCATTTAAATTTTGTGCCGAAACACACATCCAGATAAATCAAATGTTCAGGTTGCTAAGCTGGCAACGGTGCTTTTGCGAGTTAGAGCCGTAGATGGGGCTCAGGATTCTGTCTGCATCTCAGGGGATAGACCAGAGACAAACTCAGCTTCTGGGTCCTTAAGGGAGGCCCCTAACCCTAAAACTACTTCAGGGGCATTACACTGCCACCAGTGAATGCGACCTGCAACCACTCAGTTATGCAGCCAAGTTCCCTGACAGTTATAACACACCGCCCACCCTGCACACTTATTATGCTGAGGGAACAGCCTGTGATTCCGGATGATTTAATCCACAATGGCAGACAAGCAGAGAAAGTGACAAACCCTTCCCCTCTCATTTTCAAAAACATGAATATATTCAACAGAGCTGCTCTGTGCCAGGTACTGGCACATTACCACACATCTGTTTGTTTGTATGTGTTATGAGCTAAGCGAGAACAGGGATGATTTAAACCTGCCAAAATCCTCAAAACAAACTCAGGTTTAAGATGCTAATGCAGTGAATTGATCACTCCCTGCATATACAGCGAATGGGTCCACACTGTGAACTCGTCTATATTTTGGCTCTTGAGGGAAGATGTTTGATGTTTGATGTACACCAAGATTTTGCTGCATCTCATCAACCATTTCAGTTACAGGCACCTAATTTTTACTGGACATGCATCTCATAAAGGCCGACAAATGACCTGCCTAAAGGTGACTTTGGCATATTTTTTCAAGGTCACTGGCCTAAAAATATCACCAAGAACTTCGAAAATTTGCTGTATCTCAACAACTATTTCAGTTACAGGCTCCTAATTTTTACTGGACATGCATCTCATAAAGACCTACAAATTACATGCCTAAAGGTAACCTTGACCTATTTTTTCAAGGTCACTGACCTAAAAATATCACCAAAAACTTTGACAATTTGCTTTATCTTATCAACATTTTCAGTTACAGGCTCCTAATTAGCTCCTGTCACCTGAGTGGCACGGGAGCTATGGTATCGGTATCCATGCGTGTGTCCGTCAACAAAAACTTTTATATTTTGTTCATCACAACGGCGGGAGCTTCTGGGTCCGCCAGTGCCCTATATTGCATAATTGGTATACAAGGTATGGACTGGGGTTATTTCATGATTTTTTTTTCTTCTTGATAGCAAATCTTCACAAATGATTTAAAAATAAATAAATAAACTGCTTGACTGGGAGTTCCATTTAAGGAAAGGGGCATGGAGATATTTATAAATTATGATGAGAGACATTCTCAAATAACAACTGACTAATTAATTTCTTGCACGCACGGATAATTATTCAATTTGTTTATTAGCATTTCAATCAGATGCGATAGCAGGCTTTTAGAAAACAGAAATGCATGACAATCCTCCTTTAAGAGGATTGATCTGCTGTCACACTTAATCCTAATGAGGAACAAGAAAACCAAGGAGTCAGTGTCACAGAACATAAGGCTGTTTTGCTGTGTCACGGCAATTCTGCATAATTCTGTGGACGTGTGATTACCACTTAAGTGCAACGCAGAGAGACCACAATCCTCCATTCAGAAAGAACTGATTTAGCCATGCTAATTTTAATATGATTGAACAAAACCATAGAAAAAGAGTGTGAGTACCTATGAGGGCATTCTACAGTCTGTCACAGTGATTCTGTGTGACAAATGGCTTTTCAGTGGATCAAAGGAAAACTGCTGTCCAAAACTGACATTCAAAATCCCTCCTTCAAAGATCTTTCCACATTTATTACAATGAGATACAACAAAACCGTAGAAAAGGAGTGTGAAAAACTGAGGTTGTATGCCAGCGTGCAATAGTAATCTTGAGTGATGATGTGATGCATTTCAGTGTCTACGAGACGACTTTGGCAACTAAACCAACATCCACATCCACAGTACACAGAACAGATCTAACCACACTAATTCTACCAAGACAGATCATATAAGGCCGTTTGAAGACGTAATTCTGTGTGCTGTTTCACAGCTTTGTTCAGTGGTTGTGGATGGAAGCTGTGGTATGAAAGGGATAAGGCTTATCATTCAGAAAGAGAGGCTGTTTTATTCCTCACATTGTGAATCAAGGCTTATCCATACATCCCCAGCTCTCTTTCTGCACTGCCCAGGCTCAGTCAAAGTGGCTCTGGAACCTACCACAAGTGAAGCTATTTTTTTCCCACCAGAAGGGCCTCATGGCAGTGGTCTGGGGTGGCATGGCATGCTTGAACGAGCAGCTGACCTACTGGAAATCGGCCGAGAGACCTGCTGATGCACGCTGCTGGATTGTCGGGCGAAGGGCTTGAGGGTAAATGTGCGCGCTGTGTGTCGGTATGTATGTGTCGTTTAGCCTGTATATGTACGATGGGTGGGGAAGTGGGCTTTCTGATGCAGACTGGAGGTGGGTGGGGCTTTACCAACTGCTGACAGCCACAGCCCAATGTCAGGGATGTATTTTGCATTTGCATGCTATTGCAAATATTTGTTAATAAAACACTTTAAATCCTACAAAATGTATAATGTGAAAAATCTGATTATAATTAACACAATTCAAATCAAAGGCCACCCAGTCCTGTGCCTGGAGATACATCCTGTCGGTTTTCATTTTAACCTTAACACTGGCACACTTGGCCAACTACTTAGCTTCTCAATGAGATTTTCAGTTGCTGAATCAGTAGAGCTTCATAAGGTTTGGACTGATGACATAGAGGATGATAGATCATCAGGAACAGGGTTGGATCATCTTATTTTATGAAAATGCTTGAGAACTGGCATGAAAAAATTAATTCTAAATGAGAATGAACAGATCTGAAAGGTTCAAGTGTTGAGGGAAGAGAGGATGCGAATGTAAGAGGCACTGGGAGCTGAAACTGGAGGTATGGGGTAGTATTGGTGTCGACTTTTGGGGTACGGGGTGCTGGGGTACTACACAAATTTATTTGGGATACTTGGTGCTAAAATTGGGTGTATAGGGTTCTGAAATAGCGGGTGCTGGGCTTTGAATTTGGAGGTACTACTGGCTGAATTTGAAGAGGTGGTGTTAAAATGGGGTACATGCTGCTCGTTGAAATTTCGGGCAATTTTTCGGGCTGAAATTGCAGGTACTGCCAGCTGAAACTAGTTACTGAGTGATGGAATTTGGGAAACTAAGTACTGAAATTCCAGGTAATAGAGGCTGAACACGTGACTATTGTACGCTAAAACAGGTGGGCAGTGAGCCCTAAAGCGGGATGTGCTGGGCGCTGAGGGGATACTCACTCCGAAGATTCGATGCCCCCTGGCTGAGGGACATTCGAGGGGGTAGGGTGCTGTGAAACGGTGGGGTGGAACTGAAGAGAATATCGTTAGGCAGAGCCTGCTCCAGCACCGAGCTTCGAGAACTCCCGAAGGACGAGGTCTTCCGGTTACTGCACATGCTCTCGTCTGATAGGGTGCGGTACAGCGAGCGACGCGGTGAAAGACCGCCCACCGGGACTGCCTGCTGGGATGGAGAGAGCAGAGGAAGACTGAGCTGAGGGAGGAAGGGAGGGCGAGATGCCACACTACTGAGGAAGTTTCCAGAAGGTTGCAAAATGAGAAGAACAAAGAAACAGGTTAAAATATGAACCAAGTGACTCAGACATTCCAGCACTTCTGATGATTTATTCATTTATTTTTTTGAACACAAAGGAAGAAGCCATTTTCACGCGGTGCCATGTTGAACAAATTGGAACCGGACACTATGGAACAGGGAAACAGGAAGACCTGATATGATTACTCAGTGCAGCTTGTCCGTTAAAAAGTGCTTATCACAGCAACTCCGCAGCAATGGAAGCGGTCCCAGATTCATCCACAAAATATTGCGATATTTTCCAAATAACAAAACAATTTAACAAATCAGCTCAAAGGCACTCGGGGAAAATATAGACTTGGTATCATTTACTTGCACTGAAATACAGCACCAGTGAGGAATTCATGACAGTCCAATTCTTTCACCAATTTAATCACCTGTTTTACTGTATCATGTGGCCAGTCATCCTTGGATATCAACTTGAATGGGGCTCATCAACTGGATAAATAGATGAAGGCAGAATGAAACAGACTCTCACGTGACTGTCCAATGGCATAGGCTGAGACCAAGGATGTCTCAAGAGGAACTAGAACGGGCACTCGCTAGAGCGCATACCTTCGCCGACGCCACTGAATCCCTCGCCACTGGCGTTGGTTTCATGCCGATCGGATAAAAATTGACCGAGATATGGCCGAAAGTCGGTTTTGACCTTTTCGTGGCCTTGACCTTGACCTTTGACCCGATCACTCCCAAAATCTAATCGATTGATCCTCAGGTCATGCCAAATCAACCCACCAAATTTTATGAAATTCCGTTTGGTACTTTTTGAGTTATTTGATACACATACAGACAGACACACAAACAAATAAGTACACGGGGATCAAAACATTACCTTCGTCAGCGAAGTCGCTGGCGAAGGTAAAAAGGGTTTGATGTCACTATCATTTCTGAGAGACAGAGAGAGTGGAACGCCTCAATCCCAAAATTGGATCCAGTGATTTAATCAGCTGAGTTTGGCAGGTGTAGCAATACAGACAGTCAGTTTTGATCAGTGCATCACCACCCAGCGTGTTCATACTGCTGAACTTACAGAACAGCCCTTACAGGAGGGCTCTTGTGCATTTCCAGGCCAGCAGTGAAACCTCTCTCGCCTCTTTCTCTCTCTATCTGCAGTAAACAACACCCGCAGCACACCTTACATCAGGAGTTGGCTGATTTCACCCAGGGTAAGAATAGCTGGTTCCATCCATTACCAATATAAAGGCCCCAGAGCGGTTTCTCGTGCCATGATTCTAAAATTGTAGCACCATCTTGAAAGATGGATTTTTACCCCAGTTAGGTGGACTGTATGCTGTAAGGAAGGCATTAACGTGGTGTTTGAGAGGAAAAAGAGGGAGGAATGGATGAATGTGGTGTAGTTTACCTGTGCGCAAGAAAGCCAAAACGGTAAATAACACACACACATCCATTAAGCATAACAGAGTGCTTTCTGCGTGAGTGTGCGTGCGTGTGCGGTTGTGCTAGAGCATTTGTAAATATGAATGTTTTATAGGTCAGAGAGCAGGAGTTAAAAGGCCTTCAACAGCATTAAAAGCTTTGCATACTCCCCCAACAATCCCGAGGCTCTGATTTACACCGGAGAACCCAGAAGCAAAATCTAACTTCCTGTCTTTGGATGGCGGCCAAAGCCCCTCTCGAAAACCCTCCACAGCCCCACCTTCCTGTCAAAGACAGCCGTCATATGAACATTATCACGAACATGCAAATCCAGCCTCAATTATGAAGCTAACCTCTGGGAGAGGAGGAGGTCAATCTCATTTCAGGCGTGTGGTAGATGTTTGTGAACAGTGAGAATTTGGAGGGAGGAGAGAGGTGAATGTGGATTAAACGCCGACCGCCTTCAAAGACACGGTGAAACGAGGTCATTGTCGGCTGAACCCAATCCTCAATCCTGAGAATAATGCACAAGCCTCTAAAAATGTTGACTTTAATAAGCCTCTGCTTCCTCATAGATTCAAATGCTTATATATCATTCATACAAAGAGGTATTATAGCGCTACAGGTGCCATATGTTTCTTTCCGGCAATACTGCCGCTCTCCAGTGGGGAATTCGAGCTGACAGTTATGGAAATGAAGTGGGGCTGCCATCGCCACTGTCGTTGCTATTGGCAATCCTTCCTGAGGTTCGTTCGCATGGAGGCCATCTGTTCAAGCTGAGGCGCGAACAGCTACTCTAAACGTACCGTGTATGACGCACGTACACGGCTGGGCTTGAGCAACACTCCCGGCTGACAGCAGGGGTGACAATGCACAGATTGAGACTGGGCCCTGCTAGATTTACAATTTGTACCAGGATTTAAAAACATTGCATTTTTACATATAAAGCATTTAGCGAACCGGATATTTAATTTTGGTAACTCAATTAGGCAAAGCACCTTGCTCAAGGGTTCAATGTCAGTAGTCCACCTTACCAATAAACTGAGTGATTAACGCTGACCAATACAGAACCCTACACAGTCAGACCCATGATCCCCATCAACATCTCAAGCAGAACTACAGCTGCGCTCACAGAGCACAAGTACCTCCTGCAATGTACTCAATGTTATTTTTGCCAGTATTAGCTAACGACCTGCGTTTATGCAGTCCTGTAGTCTTCGTGCAAATATGTTTTTATTGTGTTTTTCAGCTTTTGCATACCCTTGACCTCCCAAAGTCGAATGACTTCTTCCTCAAACAATACTTAATCATTTCACCAAATGTGAGGAAAATCCATTCATAACTTTTTGCGTAATCCTGCTTACAGATAAACCAACAAACCACCCAACCAACAGATAAACTGTAATGATCACATAACCTCCTCCAACTTCGTTGGGCAGAGGTAATTAGCCCCAAATCCCATTAAAGAGAGCACAGCTTAAGTAAAAATTCTAAAAGTTACTCAGCGACTGTGATTAACCAAATGAATAACAAACCAAAGCAAGGTCTTTTAATGAGTTTTATCCAGGGGTGCAAACCAGACACCACAACATGTAAGTTGATGTGAGGTAATAAACGTGATTACAAAGTTCCAAACAGAACATTTTAAAGCTAATTTTTCCCTTTCACGCCCGCAGATGGAAATTTTCATATAATGCTAAAATCCGATTGCGGATTTTTCCCCGTTTTTTGATGGCCTTGGTGCAGAAAGGACCAGTGTGAGAGCACCTGGTCCTTAACACATCTGATTCTACTCATCAAGGAATTTAGCAAAGACTCAAGGACAGTGCTTGAAGTGGGAAAAAAGAAGTGCAGGAACCCTGATTTTCTGAGAACCATCCCGGTCATTAAAAAAGGTTTAGGGTTAGTTGAAAAGTTGAAAACACGTTATTTTTTAAATTGGAAACTTAAAACGTTTTTTTTACATTCAAGCATTTAGCAAACATGGCTCTTAAGGACAATGCTCTACTCTTTTCATTTTGTGCTACAGTACTTGTTTGAACAGATGTGTTTTCACAATAATTCTGACATTAGGCCTATTTTTGAATGAACCTTTAGTATGTGGGCAGCTGGAGTAAGAACCACAACCGTATTGTCAAGATGTTTAAGTTTTTTGCAATCTCCGTGTCTGACAGTCTATTATGGTTTTTAATTTCTTCAAATCTGCTGACTCTTTAAGATATTAAACGTGAATGTTTTGATAAGAGGGCTCAGTTCTTCAAGATGAGTACCGAGAATTTCAATCAATGTTTCTGTTTAAGCTCAGCTCAATAAAGCGAGTCGATACTGGCGCGAGACAATGTACAATGCCTCCGTGTCTGACAGCCAAAAAAAAGGACGACTAGAACAGATTGATAACAAAATAAAGAATAAAAAGAAACATTTTAACAACAGAACATCCAATGAACACTGCGATTTATGTATTGGCGGGTCATCTTTGATGGATATCCTGTTTGTTGGTTTTTATTCTTTATTTCGTTATAAATCTGTTCTCATATCAATACTTTTACTTTTTGCTGGCTGGTGGACATGGAGTATTTTGCATTTCCTGGCGGACAGTCTTGATCGTGCAGGCGATAATTTCTTCACACTGTCAATGGTCATGGAATTGATTTGCTCTCTGATTGCAAGCACTATTTTATCTCTGCTGTGGAAATAAAGCGTGAATCTGTTCGGTCCATCTGACTAATTTTCAAAAGGAAGACCGAATAAAGACTGCCATCTATCTTCAACGAAAACAGACGAATAGGCTAAAAAGACCAAGAAAAGTCGATAGCTATCAATTTGCATTTTGTGAAGGTCGAACACAAACATGGCCAAGTTTACACATCTAATAATTCCTGGAATACTCGGAAAAATTAGAACTTTTATGACTTTCGGACACGGAGCTATATTAAAACCCTGTCCGACCATCGCGTCTTTGCATTGACTTTGTCTGTAATCAGTCGTGCGAAAAATTTGTTTCGCGTCCAGTGTGCAAGCGGCTTTAATGAGCATAGAATGCAAGTATGCGATATATATATATATATATATATATATATATATATATATATATATATATATATATATATATATCAGAGCACTTTATTCATGTCATTGTTTGGATTGTCTGGCTAGAAGTCACCAGTCAAACAACATAGGATAGTTTGCAAAGCCTGCTCAAACTCTTAATAGCAACACAGAACTGCATAATAATAATCGTACCACCAGCCAACGACGACTGAGAAGTGTTTTGTGCTTTAGAGTTTAAAGGACGAAACACCGTTCCAGCGTGTTGGCTGGTTAGATTGTGATGTTCGTTTAAAATCCTTTATTGAGAGCTCGTTGAGCAGGTTTTGCGAACCAGTTGGCAAGTCATTGAATTATTTTTCATGCTGGTGGCTAGCTAGCTAATGTTAGCACAAACAACAACACTGGACCCGTCTTGGTCGCACTTTATAGAATAGAACAGAATAGAATAGAATAGAATAGAACGCCTTTATTGTCATTTCACAGAGTGACAAGAGATTCAAAGCTGTCCCATAGAGTGCACATACACATAGGAACACATAGGAATTCCCTGAGTGGATATAAAATTATGATCGACTTACTGCAGATGAATCCTCGCGGTCTCGTCTTTTCAACGATGTGTTCCTTCATAACCGTAGTAGGTGTTTTACAATCCAGCAGTTAATATTGGCAGCAAACATTAACCATTTACAGCTGCGGTTTGGACCGTAACGTCCCACTTGCCAACCACAGCAGTGCAGACTTGAATGAGCGCGCCCTCAGTACCTATGGCAATAACTCAGAAGTGGTAGCTAGGCAACCAATTTGTTGTCAAATGTGGGGTTTTCTTTTATTGGTGCGCTCATGTGAATGAACGACAAGCAACCCAGACAATGGAATAATCTAGGCTATCGAATGAACCACAATCTTTGATGAAAATATATAATGTGTAATGTAATGTAAAATAAAGAAGTGCCGGAACTGTGTTCCGGTGCGTTCTGGCCAACTTCAAAGTGCAGGAACGCATATGATAAAAATACAGAAGTACCGGAACTGCGTTCCGCTGCGTTCCGGTCCACTTCAAGCACTGCTCAAGGACATTTAAATACCATTAATGGTAGATCATAAATGTACATTAAATATTCAAACTAATTCAAACTAATTATGTGTCTCTCAATATTTGCTCTTGATATGTACAACCTGCTACATTTCACTGTAAATAAATGGATCCAAGTTATGCTGAAATGTACAAGCAGCATTTAATTATACCATATCATACCATGAAATGTTGTGGTGAACTCAAAATGTAATAAAAACTCTAAACGTCTCTGAATTGGATGTGAATGGTCTTCATTACCTCGGGCAGAGTAGTCATGCTAGGTTTTGGACAAGCTAGTTGTCAAAGGGTTGACAACCAACTGAACACAATGACAAATAAATAAATGGAAAAGAGCCAACATCTGAAAGCTTCTAACTAGGAGACAAAACCCATGGCGTGCGATCACTCCCCTTGCAGAACGCAAAACAGAAGACAATGTTAAGATTAAAGACAGAAATGGACTGCAATTTCCAGCCAGGACCCGAGACAATGGTTTTCTTATCTCTGCAAATGCCTCTATAATGGGCTGCGAGCTTTCAAATCAAGTCTATTTACACCTGAGAATCCCAGTGGACTGTTCAGCTGCACACACCTGTCTCACCTCTGCTCTGAGTGAGGAGCTGTGAAAGCAGATTTCTTCAACCGAGCAGAAAGACGTCATGCTGTCGGCCGGGGCAAAGAAAATGCAGTCTGCAGTATTTGTGTGTTACCCAACATGCACTGTGGCATGAAATACATTCTGAGTAACGGAGTGTAATATCGCTCTCCAGCACCGTGCACTGTGGAGAACTGAATGCTTGTGTGTTGGTGTGTGTGTTTGTGTTTTCCTGTGCGCTCGTGTGTGTTTGCACGTGCACATGTGTTTATGTATGCATGTGTCTTGGTGGTTTTAATACCACTCCATGTTTCCAGATCAAATCTTAACTAGAAGCATCACAAATGACCGCAGACAAAGTAAAGACAAGAATAAATAAATAAAAATCAGGTTGCTCGCATGCACCCACAGTTTAATCAGTCTGATTGATACGCTACTGCTATAGTGGCTTCCCTCTGTTCTATTATTCTGGGAGGTTATTGGTCTTGAGCTTTGATCGTGCATTAACTGTTGCGTAACGGTTTTAAAAGGACATGACCAGGGGGAAACAAACAAAAAAAGAGCTTTAATCTTAAAAAAAGGCTGGAGTACATTAGGGCGAATGCACAAGGGCACTGCAGAGAGAAGTTCTTCACATCAGCATCTCAGAGTATGACTGCTGCTTCCCTATGGACCACTGCATCATCATAAACTGACTCTTCATTAGCGCGCCATGGTATCGAATCAACCTAAATCAGCACTCCGTGCTGCTAAAACTGTACCTAGACCGCCACAGCACGATACCAAAATGACTGCATATCAGCATTCTTGCGTAGTAAAACAGATCTGAGATCAGCAATCCATGATGAGAGAACACAGGCTCCAATTTCTTTCCGTGCTCTCCATTAGGACTAGTTCCCAACATGGAGTTTTGATCATCTCCAAATCAGTCTCTCTCTGAGGACTTATTTTTATACATCTTGTGCAGGCTATTTGGAGATTAAGGCTTGATTCCCCCCCGGCTTTCTGTCTCCCGATGAAGTACATTTATTTCTGTAAAAATTGCGATAAAAATAAAACTGAGTCCACATGACTGAAAGGCCAACCACAAGGACAGGCAGGACAGTATATTTGCACCAGGCTGTAGAACCTGGGTATTTCCCCTGAATTGGGGTTCATAATAAAAACTAGGCTTATGTCGTCAAAGGCGATGGCTTGGGGTATATCCCCGACCGCCCCCAATCCTCCAATTCCCTAATCCTTGAATATACCTTGAATAGACTTTCATTTTGAACTTAATTTCAGGTCAATCGGACAAATGGTTCTGAAGATGTGGCCAAAATGGTAATTTTCCATCACAAAGCGCCACCTCGTGGCAAAATATTGAACCATACAAGTATGATGTCATCACGTGACATGTTGTGAGGTCATGACCTTGCAGGTGCACATAGTTTCATGTCAATTGGACAAATGGTTCCAAAGATATGGCAAAAATCGTGAATTTTATGAGAAAAAGCTCCACCTTGTGTCAAAATTTTTAAGCAACAGGTATAATGTCATAGTGGGACACATCCTCAGGTCATGACCTTTCATTTGCACTTGATTTGAGGTGAATGGGACAAATATTTTCAGAGATATGATAAAAACAGTGATTTTTCAGTTTTTGGCCCCTGGTGCCCAAACTAGAAATTGTAAATTGTCCAAAATCGAATCAGTTTTTCCTCTCTATGATACTTACTAATATGCAAAACATGTAATTTCTAATTGAAATATTACTGAAGTTATTGCGTTAACACGTAAGGCGGCCCGGCGGCGGTCAGACCAAAAACATAATATCCCCGAAATGCCATTCAGAGTTCGAGGATATAATGAGGTAATCTATAGTAGAAGGTAGATGTTGAAGAAATGCCTTCACCAAATTTAGATGAGTCTGTACACCCCTGTTCCCTTGTTGTAAGCAAAATGTGCCCCAACATTTTGGAAGATAACAAATATTTGGTTTGACGATGGGCCTGAGTCATCCAGCCAATCAGTGAGTGAGGTGCAGGTGCACACCACTGGGCAGCAAACAGACTGACCATTTAGGATTTGAGTTTGAAGTCCTTGGGTTAGAATGTCCTTCACTAAACATTCCAATGCTGACATCATCGTAGCCAATGAAAACAGTGGTATTCAAGAATACGGATTTAGGGGGAAAAATAAAACCTCTCAAAAATAGCCCACTCTTCAAAAGGTTAAGTTTTAAATTTAAGAATCTAAACTATAAATTGACTATCAAGTTTAGCAACCATCGTTCCAAGACCTAATCTAATGATGGACCAAAAGAAAACAGAAAAACCACAGAGAAACTGAAGTTCCTCTATTTTTGGACTCAGTGATTCCTGGGGGAGATGGGAAATAAATGGGGGAATTTGAAAAGCAAACACATGATTTCACTCACTGCGACCGTGAAAAACATCAAACACATCAGCTCATGATAGCTATCTACTGCTCAATCCAAGACATCCAGCCTGAAAAGACTTGGCTCCTGATAAATCAGACTGAGCACAGAGCCCCCCACCTACACACACACACACACACCCTTGTACTACTATTCTTGTGAGGACATTACATTGATTTCCTTTCACTCTTTGTGTGACTCTACAGGCTTTTACTAATCTCAACAATAAGCAATGCATGCCTAACCCAAATTGTAATTCTAAGCTTACCCCTAACGCTAATGTAATAACTCATTAATCTTTTATTGTTTAACTAAACCTTCTCATTATTAATGAAAATTATTAATTTATCTTTCCACAACATTCTCTGCACCAGTCATACGTAATCACTCCTATAGACTTCAGCATAAGCATCACAAACTCCGTAAAATCGTTTGGAGCCGAGTAACAGTGAACAGATGCGGAAACGCAGCACTGCTATAACCTCTTCCATATGATGCCTGTACCTTTTCTGACACACATGCACATTAATTAACATAAATGCATATACATAACCGTCCAGAAAATTCACATATATAACCCTCTGAAGAGAAAAATGCACCGTATGAACTATGTCTCTGAAATTTGACCCCCGACGCGTGTGTTAGCAGGTCTGCATTTATCAGTTTATTTCACCAACCGGTCCACTGTCCTTATTCACGCAGGAGGGGCTCTATCCGGATTTGGCCATTGATTGATTGTGACAGAGGGAGACGGCCCAGCATTAATGATGCAGGGGGTGATGAGCCACCCTGCCCAGCTCCTGATGCCTCCTGCAGCCAATCTGCTGGCCAGCAGTCAACAAGTACTTTTCCTTTCCCTATTTGGCCATGTCTCTGTGCAGCAAACTACAGCTTATCAGCGTTCTACACAGACCTGGGTCGAGTTTGTGTTTGTACTTCAACTCCACAGTGCAGAGGTGCTTGATAATGCATCAGGACCAGCTGTTGTGCAGGCAGGTATTCACTCCAACCAATCACTAAACCTGCAGCGTTTACCAATCTGCCCTCTGTCAATCTAAGAGGGAAGAAAATTATTTGAAAAGCAAGTAGACGATGAGACTGGTTGAAATGAAAACCCACATTTTTGCAGGTCTTGCATGATTGGGCCCCGTCGCTGAAGGATCGGAACAAAAATACTGCTGAAGAGCCAAAAGAAAACACAACAAAACGTTCTGATCCGAAGCACGAGCATGCATCCTATCGCAATGAAACTACAGTCCGGTCGGCCGTGACCGCATGGGTGAAGCCCCAGAAAGCCTGCTTCTCCTTTTTTTGCGGATTATTCAGCCCGGCAATCTAAATCGATAGGTGTCATAAGTGAAGTATAACACGTGTTCCCACCAAATATGAAAGTAATCGGTCAAAAATTACAGCCTGTGCAGCTTCCACAAGGAAGTGTGCATGTTTCAGCACAAATCTGCAAATTATTTGGCCAATACTGTTGCCATGGCAACCTAAATCAGTAGGTGTCATAAGTGAAGCGTAAGACATGTTGCTACCAAATACGAAAATAATCAGTCAAAAATTACAGCCTGTACAGCATCCACAAATTAGTGTCTATGGACGCAGACACGGCGGAGACGACGTGCGTTAATCCATAGTAGCCGCCCGACTTCTTCCGGGGGCTACAGGTAATGGTCCATGGACATGTCTTCACATTTGACTCCAAGGTAACGAAAGGGTGGGAAACCAGCAGTTCCCCGATCGTAATGACTGTGATTTGATGTTTCCTAATCTAAACTACTGTAAAGAAAGCATGTGACTCAGACCTGGTCCTGACAGTGCAATGCGGCCCTTAAACATCTGAACTGTGACACAATCTTTTTTCTGCCTTTTGGTTCAGAACTCCAGTACACAGGATTTCTAAAACAAGAGTTGTCAGAAAGACAACAAAGCTCGCCGGGGGGCAAGGTTAAAGTTTTTCTGCACGCGGACGGACGTGGACGCCGGGGGTACGACAATAGCTCTCTGGACATTCGTCCTGGCAAGCTAACAATATATACCAACAAAAAGTGAAGACTGTGAGCTATGATTTCCAGGTATTAATGCCCATAATCTGTAAACCATGTAAGAATCACAGTCCTTGTTATGACATCGCACCATCCAAATACACTGCACAGTTGGTGCCAGTGATATAAGGGGTGCTGCAGTGGTGGTCTCAGCAGCCTTTTGGGTGGAACTGAATCAGGATAGCCTGCAGAAGTTGAGGTAATCTAAGCAGGAGAAAGGGTTTTTATCAGATGAAAAATAGGGAGCATTGTTAAGCTGAATAGCCCGTTCTCGTCATTACATCACACCATGCTACGCCATTCCATTGATTTTTTATTTTTTTTTGGTTTTGTGCAGTGAGGAAGGTCAAAGGACCAGTCAGGAGTGGATTGGGAGTGTTGAAAAGGTTGGGGGGGGGGGGCAAGGCTCACCTTTCTCCGCCCCTCCTCTGCAGAGGGGCAATCCGGGAGGATCAGCTTCAGGAACTCCTCCTTAGACAGAGTGCGGTGGACTGTCGTCCCATCATTCCCCACGATCGGCACGGCCGCGTCCGGACCATAAAGCAGCCTGTTATGAGAGTAATGAGCAGGTTGTTAGTCCATTGGCAGGTACAGGGGTTCTCGGCCGCATGCACAGATGGGGCATCGTGAAACTGGCAACTATGCTAAGGCATTGATGTTGGGTCGCCAACCATGCAAGACGTTAGGGGAACATGTTGTTGGTTGTCCATGAGATAGGAGGACTTCAGACGAGCGAGCTGACACAGAAAGGATTAAAACCCTGCAGCTACGCAGGGTTGCCAAATTTTGCAATTCAACAAACCGGGACAGCAGGATTTAGGGGAAAGGAAAGGGCACTTTGCAAGTATCAGGAAAGAAAACATTCTGGAACAATTGATAAAACAACCTTTGGAGGATGTTTTGATTAATCACATGATTAATTGAACTCTACGTCCGCCTTTAGCCTATAGGCCCAGAGCCATCAGCGAATCAGACGATAAAACGGCTCTTTCACGCGAGCAGCTGGGCGGCTTTGGAGGGCGGCTGCGCTAAGCTGAGCTGGCAGGGCGTCAGAAGGAGGCAAAGGCTCGGGGCTCAGACGAGGCCATCGGGAACCTCGTCTCGCGTCTGTTGTCTGTCTGGAGAAATCAATCCCCACCCAAAAAAAAGCCCAGCCTGCACTCAAGGCGCTCTGACAGATGCACCCATATGGAGGGGAACCTAAAATGATGAGGGTATAGGGTGGGGGGGTGAGTCCCCCATCAAGGCTTCCAGAACCTTCACCGTTAGGTGCAACTGCTGCCAGTGACACTACTGCTCAAAGGCTATAATAAGAACTTGTTCGAAAACATTACACTCTTTTTTATGAACAGGCAGCTGTGCATTTTGCCTGACTCAATATGGCCGTTAACAGAAAAACTGGCAACAAAACTGTGCAGGCCGAGAAGAACTGAATTGGTGACCTTTTAATGAAGCAGGATTACCATGTTTGGTGCGTAACTGCACAGAATAAAACCTGGAAAAGCTCTTTTTGTTTTAAGTTTAGCATCAGATTTGGAAAGGTTCCAAGTTCTTATCAGCGTGATCCAGCCAAATTGGTGATTTATGTAGGTCCCAGGATTGGACTGGAATATACACACACACACACGCGCACGCACACACACACACACACACACACACACGCACACGCACACGCACACGCACACGCGCACAGCCAGAAATAAAGGGTCACACAGCATGCAGAAACAAGCATAAGCTCGTATTCCTCCGAGATAGGCGAGTGATGGACGGGGGCGGGGTGAAGGGAGGTAAGGCTTGACCCTTGACCCCTCTGTCAGCGAGCAGTGACCCATCAGGGGCTAGGTGGGGGGGGAGGGGGGGTGGGGCGCTAGGTGCCAGAGGGATTAGGGGAGAATTTATGGGAGGCGCAAACAATCAAGATACATACTAAAAACGTCACAACCATGGAGCCAGTGATGCGTAGGCCAACGCTCTGTACACGAGCAGAGGGAACACAATAGGAGCGAGCACTTAGAAATTTCTGTGCGGAGCTGTTAGAGGAGGTGGGGGTGGGGGTGGTGGTGGACCAAAGGGGAGAAAGTTCCAGAGAAAAAATATGAATGGCAGAAGCCCTTGTACCTGGATCTCTGTGCCAGCGTCTTAAGGAGAAACGACAACAACCCTTTCGCTCTGCTGAGAAACGAAACCACAGAAGAGATGAAGGAGAAAAGAAAGGAGGAAAAAAATGAAACAACAACAGTCTGGTTACTGGCGCCTGAGCACAATCAATACTCTTTCGCCCTGAGGACCAGCTCTGGATTTACATGGCACGGTTCACAGCCAATGATGAAACACTATAGATTTTAACTGCAATAAACAAGGAGGCATTCTTTCAAAAACAGAGCTACCTGAAAATGAGTCAAGCGACTTTATTCCAGAGAGACAAAAAAGGGTTCGGCGAAGGGCGGAGGGACCATGCACAGGCAGAAAAATAAACAAACACTGTACTGCGAGCGCTAACTGAATTACTAAGCGGCTTTCATAACGCGTGTGAAAATTACCGAGCTACAAACCCATCAATCTTACTCCTCTAAAGCATCCAATTTCGCCCTGCAAATGCGATTACAAGGTTTTGGAGCCATGACAGTTTTCTCCTGATAATCTCTTCTCACAAAGCAAGGACAGCCAGAGTGACACGCTAGCTCCAATAAACCATAGCGCTCGCGCCAAGTTTCCTGTCGTCAAACTTGACGAAATGACATGAAAATCACTTTCCCACCAGCCGCAGTGGGTCTACGGATGAAAAGTTCATGCAGCACACCGCCAAAATGTGCAAAGAAATGCAGACAATTCGAATTCAGGAAACCCTCAGCGCCAAATGCTTGGACTCCCCTCGTTCTCTTGGTGCGCGGTACTTTAAGTGCGACTGATGCTGGCTGACCTTGGGGGGTGGAGTTAGGAGTCTGGGTGCAGGTCAAAAACAAAACTGCAACCACAACAACCCTTAATTGGAAAATATTTCATTCCCAGACTCATCAAAAAATGAAACCATACCTTTAATGGTAAAAAAATGGAAAAACAAGGTATTTAGCAGTGTGGAAATATGCGATAGGCTTTAATAATCTGTAGCAGAAAGTTCAGTGGCATGGTCCTTTGCGCAGAATACAAATATCACCAATTTTTCCTGTCATGCATGAGCCTATTACGGCTTCATAACTCCGTTTTTCTGTCACAGAGAGTTTGGAAAATTATTCCAGTGAAGCAAAATATTCAGAAACTTAATCTTAGAATTGTTTAGGAATTAGATTTCGAAATTCAGAGACGCACAACGGGTTTAGTATCTGGTGGGCACGAAGGACTTGAGAGAGGAAAAGTGTCCGACTCCTGGCCGCCGACACAGTTTTCCCGACCGCTTTCTGAGAAACTCAAACTGCGTCCGAGCGGAGCGCCAGAGCGGAAGCCCGGCGGATGCGTAATTCGAGGTACCCTGTCTGCCCATGAGGGACGGCCCCTCAAGCTGCCAATCGATGAGGGGTACCGACTGATGTGGCCGGTCCGTCAGGCTGGGTGGGACACAGAGCGTATTCTCCTGGTCGCCGCACGTTCCCATCCGGCCCAAGTCCTGCAGACCGAGAAGCCCAGTCTGGGGGGGTGGGTTTGTGGGCGGGGCAGCGGGGGGTCAGGGGTTAAGGGGGGCTTTTAAGCCAGGAGACGGACAGTTGTCTCCAGCTGTAAGGTGTGAGGTGGCATAAATGTGAATGGGTCAGCGCACAGCAGAAGGAGAGTCTGCACCTTCTGAGATGCAGTAAAGGCTGTGGGCGTTAAGAGTTCTCTTCAGCGCTGTACTCCAGCACTCTGCATTTCAAAACAGATGGATACTAGTTTAAAACAGAGGCCATATGCTTTGATATGCATGTATTTAAATCCATACAGTGTGAGCCGTGTTGGGAAAGCCAGCTTGTTTCAGCTAATTTTTATCCAGTCACTGTCCAAATACTTATGCGCTGTGTTTTTCCAGGGCCGTTACTTCCTTTCAAAATATCTGGTTCAAAAGCACAATCCAGCATATGGATTTGTGCAGTGGGTTTAAGTCCTTTAAAATCAGCGTCATCAATGAAACATTTTGTGTTAAGTGGGAGTGGGCATCACAGCAGCTGAGAGTTCGGACCCAAATATGCAGATGTGCTCATGAACGAGGACAGACGAATGTCTGAACCGCACACAAAAGCCTCGCTGAGAAGGGCGAGTGCGGTGACGTAGCAGTGCTCTGCCGTAAGTCTGTCTATGAAACCACAAGCAACAGAATGAAGTTTGTAATTTATCCCTGCGTCTGCATGGGTCCCCTCCAGGTCTGCAGATTTCCTCCTCCCGTCCGGTGACATGCATGCTGGGCTAATCAGAGACTCCAAATTGTCCATTGGTGAGATAGAATTCAATGTGCTTTGGTTTCCTGCACTTGCATTGGGCCATTCTGACCGTGTCGCGGTGCAGCGGGGTCCTTCATACAGGCAGAGATCACAGCTCTGTGAGGCCTCTGTACGGCTACAGAGCAGAACAGTGATGCTGTGGTGGATCTCCGATGTGCCACGACTGCACTGACCGGGATCTTTTCAGCAGTCTGGATGAGGCCACACTGGGTTCTTCAAACACGAGTCAAAGCTCAGAGTCCCTCAGCTTTAACACATTTACTCACTTCCTGGCTCGTGATTTTTCATTCATGCACTGACTCTTTCTCTCTCATTCTCTTTCCCACTCCTTCTCTTTTCTTTCTGATACCCTGATCTGCTGTCACTCTACCTCCTTATACTCAATTTACTCAATGTTTAAATCTATTACATCTACTGTATTCAATCTATCTATATGCCACCCAAAGGTTTTCACTCCATAAATGACTCACTCTTTATCCTTCTTCAATCCCAGACCTTTTATCTTTCTGTTACCTCACACAGCAGCTCTCGGCATCATCTCCCCTCTGTTCACTCTTCCTTCTCCTGAAGCGCTGTTGCTCTACCTTTCTTTCACAGCTGACACACTGAAAACTCGCTCACACTCTTTCGAAGTCACACACTGACTTTCTTAAGCACTTTCACTCCATAAATAAATCACTCTTTCCCTCCGTCAATCTCTGTCCCTCTGAATCTCCCTCCCTCTGCCTCAATTAATTCACACATCGGATCTCTCAGTTTCACCCTCCCTCTCTCCGATGTCCTTTTCACTCACGATCACCCCCCACCCCCCTCAGTCTCGCCAGGCCTGCCCCTCCCACGCCACCGCACACAGGCACTGCGCCAAGAGTCCTTCCTTTGACAGATTGACAGATCGATTTTTTTGAGGGAAAAAAATCCTGGTTTGTTTCCAGTTTTTGGAAGGACGCCAATTTATTTCTTTGCCAAGGGCACTTAAAAGTCGAGGGACACTTCCCTTTCAATCTCTCCGGCTCGAGCTGCTGGGGTTGGCTCACTCAGGAAAGGCGCCGCTTGCGATGACAGAGTGACTGCCGCAACGACAGAACGGATCTGGCTGCTTGAGTGACAACTGTGGCCAGCAGCCCTGCGGGAGCACTGCATAATTGGTGCTGTGCTGCTCAGGGATGTGGGTGGGACACCGTCAGTTTGGGTCTGCATTGTTTGTTGCTGAAGCTCTTCCTACTCACCATCTGGGCGCCCTTCAGTTAGTCACTGAATTAGCATTTGTTTGGGTTTCCTCCGCCCTCGTTCTGTTCGCGTTAGGACTGTGTGTGTGTGTGTGTGTGTGTGTGTGTGTGTGTGCGCGCGCGTGTGGCAAAGCAGAGGATGATGGGCACCTGCTTCAGAGAACAGTCTGCTCATCCAAGATGGCAGCATGTTAGTGTATGGTTCTTGGATTGGAGATTCCAAATATACAAAACAAGAATTAAAAAAAATAAAAAATAAATAAAAAATCACTTCTGCTCTCCACCTCACTCACCGGCCGTCTGAAAGCCTGCTGAGCTCATCTGGGGAGGGGCTGTCTTCGGACTTCTTCCAGCCAATCAAGTACTTGCTCCCAGTCATCTGACGCGAATCGGGACCAGCTCTGGGCACAGCTCCGCCCTGGGTGACGATGTAAACTTTGGACGAGTCCAGCGAAGCGCTCAGCTTTGAGCTGCGTGCAGAGGGACTGCCAGAGTGGTGGGATCCACTAGGCAACAAGAACAACAAATGGTCATGTGACCAGAATTAGCCAATGACTGCCCAGTATGCAAGAAATGACATGCAGCTTAGCCAAGTGTAATCTGGCTAACGATGAGACCAAATTTTTTGAATGACAGACACAGGAGAAGCACAAGTATTGGCAAAACAAACTGTGCATTTTTGTAAAACCATTTTGAGAGAAAAGCAACATCTAAGAGGCAAAGTCTTAAACAATGTGTGAGCCCCAACATCTTCAAAATTTCACATATGCAAGGCTCCATATCCATAAAAGTATTATTAGATGGCTTCGCGGTAAAGGCCCACAGAGGATAAAGGCAGTCTGTGCCGTACCTGGAGTGGGAGGAGATTTCGCTGAGGTCCCCCATGCTGTCCTCCGCCATGGAGGAGATCCCATACCCGTGAGGGAGGTACAGTTTGGCGCCGTCTTCCTCCTCCTCCTCTGGGACCCCATCATCCGGATTCTCCCCTCCTACCCAGCCCAGAACCTGGCCCCCCTGGCCCTGCAGCAGCACGCGGGTCCCGGACACGCCGGGCGGGGGCATGCAGGGTGCAGTGTCGATCCCGCTGTCCGTCGACGCCCCTTTGATGTAGGTCAGGCCTAGGAGCTCGGGGTCCATGAGGTCCCCTGAGCCAAAGTGCTTTTCCTCGCTGTTACTGGAGGCATTGCTAGACAGGGTGTTGCTGCTGGAGTGGCTTGAACAGTGGCTGGGGCAGCTCTTATCTCCAGTCTGCAATTAAACATTAATAACATGATAATAACATGTTAACAAAGTGCTACTGCACAAAATGCTACTGCTGGAGTGGATCAAAGAGAGTCTGGGGCAGCTCTCATCTCTACTCTGCAATTACACATCAATAAAAGGATAATAACATGTTTATACAGAGCTGCATGACAGAGCATTTCTGTTGGAGTGTTGCAAACAGTAGCTGGAGTAAATTTCATCTACTACTTGTAATTACACATAATTAACATGATACTAACATTAGATAAAGAGCTGCTGGACAGGGTGTTACTGCTGAAGTGGCTCAAACACTGGCTTGGGTAGCTCTTATTCCCTTATTCCCAATTACACATAAATAACACAATCATAACATGTTAACAACATTCTAATGGATAAGGTGTTACTGCTGGAGTTATTTAAACAGTATTTGGGGCAGATTTCCTCTATTGCCTGGAATGACACATGATGATCAGCGTATTACTGCTGGAGTCGTTTGAACATTAGCTGGGGCAGTCGTTATGACTGATGTGCAATAACACATTAATAACATTATAATGACATGTTAACTTAGAGCTGCAGAACGTAATCTTACTGTCAGAGAGGCTAAAACAATGGCTGGGGGAACTCTTCTTTCCTTTCTGTAATTACCCATAAATCACTTGATAATTACATGTTAATGAAGTGCTGTTGGAACACGCGTTACCACTGGAGACGCTCTTATGACAGAGCTATGGCAGCTCTTATCTCCCGTCTGCACTTATGCTTTAATGACATGATAAAAAAATGTTAATAACATGCAGCT
The DNA here is from genome assembly GCA_029721435.1 of Gymnothorax reevesii. Lineage (NCBI taxonomy): Eukaryota > Metazoa > Chordata > Actinopteri > Anguilliformes > Muraenidae > Gymnothorax > Gymnothorax reevesii. The sequence goes on along the minus strand of CM056582.1, from coordinate 98,012,181 downwards.
GAAAGGGTTTTTTTCCACTGAAGTGGCTCAAACAGTGGGTGAGGCAGCTCTTATCTCCAATCCGCAATTACACGTTAATAACATGATAATAAAATGTTAAAATGCTGCTGGACAGAAAGTCTCTTCTAGAGTGACTGCTTTCATTCATCATCAGCGATTGTGCACTTAATTATACACGGAACAAAAATATAAAACACCCCATGTCAAATAATGATTACACATGGAGTTAACAACTCTAAGTGAGCATATGCTGACTTTTACTTGTACAGTAGGGATATTTCTCTTGATTTTTGTACCATTTTTTAATTCATCTCTCTGTCAGTGAGCATTTGCCCAGTGATGCAGTGATGTCACTCAGTACATGCGTGTGGCATTTCCAGAAGGTGATCAGACAGAATGAGCAGTACACTCCTTATCTGGGGACAATAAAAGGCCACCCCAAAATGTCAAATTTTGTCAAAAGTCATCATGCCTCACATGTCTAAGGTCATGCAGGAACGTGCCATTTTCATGCTGGATGCAGGGATGTCCACCAGAGCGGTTGCTGTGCAGCTGAATGTTAACTATCGGATGATAGGCCATTTGAGAGTTTGTTTCCGACAGACGGGCAGTACTGCAAATCGACCTCCTCCACGTCGACCACGTGTGACCACACCAGCACAAGATCGCTACATCCGGCTCGTCCGCCAGCGGGATCGGCTCAGATCAGCGACACGCACAGCAAATGAGACCGTTGGTCCGCACAACAGACACATCACACCACAGACGGTCCGTAACCGCCTACGAGAAGCCAACTTGCACGCTCGGCGTCCTCACTGCGGTCTGGATCTCACCGCTGTCCAGCATGGGGACTGACTCGCATGGGCAAACGCACACGTTCGATGGCCCTTGGCACGCTGGAGAAGAGTGTTATTCACAGACGAATCCCAGTTCCCAGTTTTTTTGTTAATAAAAACTCAAAACTTTGACATGGGGCATTTATATTTTTGTTCAGCGTACATTAATAACATAATACCAAATCATCAGAAAGTCTTGCCAAACAGAATTTTAGGGTTAGACTGGAGCAGTTATCATCTCATCTCTGACCCCAATTTGACCTTTAATTACACATTTATAAAACGATAATAATGAAGTGCTGTTTTACAGCATGTCCCTGCCTAACATCTCTCATTTCTGACCTGTAATCAGGCCTTTTTTTTTTTTTCCAAACTCCGGCGATCACCGTTCTCGTCAAAATGCACCAGCGTAACCAACCGTTCGGTTACGCAGAAAAACTTGGCGTAAACAACCAAGATGATACCAAAAAAATATGGAGTAACTGAATAGTGTGATGTCAATCGGGAAATCCGCGACAACAGCCTGATTCAGCGTAGTTATAGCTTGCCTAAATGACGTCCTCCCGACGTGCTGCTCAACAACGCTTTACGCGCCAACTGAACAGAGCATGCGTTGCGTGCAGGGAGCTGTAAACGGAGTTGAGATGGACATTGTTTCGTACTATTAAACGACTGTTAAACAGCTTGCTACACGCGCATAGATACGTGGTGACGCAATTTGCTACAAACTTCATTAATCAAATATGTGTATCAAATATGTCTAACTCACCTCGTGGGATCCCAGGAGTCGCATATAAAAGCAATGTTCATTGGTTATTTTTTTAACACTTCACACAATTTGACCAATTAGACCTTCTGAATCTCTTTATTGACGCAGCTGATGACAAGAATAAAACAGGTCGGGAAGGACAATTGTTTGAAAAAATAAAGAACACAAAACAAAACAAAAAAAAACCCCCAACTGACATCACGTTGAGTTTAATGAAGTAATTGTTATTAAATGAAGACATTAATTAAAAGATTAATCTTTGCACTGCAGCACGTATTGGTATGTACAGGTATAGACCTGTATAGAGATGACACTAGCGTATTACGGTATAGTACGCGCAGCGCGGCACATGTGGTGTGGACACGACTGTGAGTTTAGCACAAAAATGAAAACATACTATTACCAAGTTGCACAGTAAACATATAGAAGTTTATTCACACACAAAGAAAATTTTCATGAACTGCTGATCACTTTGGCCCAGAAATATTCACCCCTCATTTTGCGCAAATGGCCGCCATTCCCGTGAATTTTCTTTTGCATAACCTTTGCGTAACCGAACGATCGTTCACGTAAAAAAAATGGCCTGTGTAATAATACGTCAACAATATAACACATTACTCCAACAGTAAAAACATGTCACCAACAGTGATATTTGACATGTGCAACTACAGTCATTGATTATTACAGCTAATAGCATAATACAAAAAAAAAAATGAAAAGCTTTGTTAAACAATGGTACTGTACAATCTATATCAGAAATAACCAAACTACAAAGCTCCTAAATAGCATAATAATAAACTATGCAGTAATAAGACATTAACAATGTTCTTCTAGAGCCTGAACCTGTAGCAAGCTAAACAAAGAGTGAAATGTCTTCCATCTCTGCCACATTACAGAGGAGATAAAAACATATTAACGACGCAGTAATAACACACTAAGGACAACTGTGAGCCACAACTTTAATTATCAGCTTTTACTTTCAACGGCTGAGGTTTAGCAGCTCTCCACTGGCTAAGTGGTGAGGTAGCCACACCTGAGGGAATTCGGCCATTAATGAAAGAGAGACGAGATGTGCATTTCGAGAGTGAGAAAAAGGGAAATAGACAAATAGAGAGAGAGAGAGAGAGAGAGAGAGAGAGAGCTGGTTTCCCTAGAGATTGAATATGGTATGAATGGGCCGGTTTCCAACACAAAGTCATGTCCCTTCTCAGAGCACTGAATTCAGGGCTCTATATTTAGAGCCATAGTCATACAGGAATGAAGATATAACTGCACTTCAAACCATAACCAAGCAGTTCCATACGCATTCAAACAGGCCTCACACAAAGGAGCTCGTATGATATCGTGGGGTGAAGGTTTCAGCTCCACGCTACTTAATTCTGACTGCTGAGACGAAAACACTAATGCACACGGAGCGCGGCTCTGCTCAGGGACAGACAGCAAAAACATGGCATTCTGAGGTATGGTGAGATGACACAGAAATGTACAACGGAAGATATTAATTTGAGACACAGAGGGGGAAGATGAGAGGATGTGAGAAAGAGAGATAGAGGGAGAGAAAGTGAGAGAGCAACAGAGAGCGAGTGATTAATCGTGGTTTTGTTTGGATTGTCTGCCTTTAACAGCATAGAATTTGGTTAGACTGCCTGGTGTTCAATACCAGCCACATGCTGAGTACAAACCATGTCAATATAACATTGGTTGTTTGACACAGACCAATTCCATTGAAATGTAACAGAGAGAGAGAATAGTGGGAATAGTCCTCGTTCCTGTTATTTATACCCCATCATTACATTTCAGTCTCTTAAAGGTTATTTTACTGTTAAATATATGTCAGTTTATTTTGTGTGCTTTGGCAATACAAAAAGATTTGTCATGCCAATAAAGCAATGAGAAATTGAAAATTGAGAGAGATAGATAGATAGATAGACAGACAGAGAGAGAGAGAGAGAGAGAGATGCCCTCCTTGAAAAAAAGAATTCTGATAACACGCTCGCAAGAGAAATGTTCTAAAAGTCAGAAAATAATATTGCAGCCAATTTTATTCATTTAAAAAAAATATTTCCTTTCTCTGACAAATAATAAAAAGCTGCAAGTCCTTCTGGGGGAAGGACAAACTGCCCTCTTCTAGGAGAATGTTTCTGTCTGCCAAAGCCCAACAGACAGTGAGTGATCATCCATGTGAAAAATGCTCATCTTTTTCCTTTTATGTAGATTTCCTTTGAGTCACCGTGTGCATATTTTGATACATTATCAGACAATATAAAAATATTTACTCTGTGCATTTTATGCCATTAAAGAATATTGAATTGAGTAGGGAGGGAAGGAGATTACTGAGGAAGTATAAACACGCATCTGTCTGTCCTCACTCTCCACCAGCAGCATCAGGAGGAAGCACCTGACCTTTTCCTAACCGACACATCAGCGCAAGCCGTGAGCGCAGGCTTACGAGCCAATGAGCCGAATCATGAGAGAGAGAGAGAGAGAGAGAGAGAATGGAGAGAGAGAATGAGGTGCCGCATTCCCACCCACAGACCCTCAGCACCAGCCTGAGGACACACACATATATATTGACTAGATCTGACACGACACCAGCGCTGCGCATTTCCCTGATTCGGGCTCCTACATGGGTGCCTGGTGCTAAACAACAGACTGGAACAAAGGCTTCTCAACCGGTTCCCACCCAGTAAAATCCCCCAACTCATTCATTTTACCATTAAATGCAGAGCTTCGCGTATGAGGAATCCTCACCGAGGAGTGAATACAGGTTTCTACCCTCGTTCATTTATCACTCCTCTCATTGCACCAATCAAATCCACCTATTACCCAGTGCTAAAACTGAGCTTCGTTATTAAAGGGCCGAAATGTGAGCAATTACTCAATAATGAAGTTTAATAAAAGATCTGGACATGTGCTATTACTCTGCAATAAATGGCCGTAAAGCATTTTGATTAGTTCAAACTATTAAATGGAGGCCCAAAGAGGCCACGTTTCAGGATAAAACCCCGGAGCGGTCTTTGGGACAAGGGGTCTCCGACAAGGGCCCATCCCTAGAGTTATTCCCAAATCCCCTCTTAAGATGCAAGTCAGGATCTCAAGCCCCACCAGAGATAAACCAGCAACTCCACTGCTGCCAGCCGAGCAACCGACCACAAGGCCAACATTCAGCTCCAGGGTAGTAAAGCACGTTCGGGATGTTTTTCGTATGAATCAGTGATGTAGCATTTGTGCTGTTCTCAAACGCGTGCTCATGGTACTCACCCGGGGCATTTTATTCGGCGAGTCTTTGCCCCCTTCCTTCTGCAAGCCTCTCTCCTTCAGGGCGTTGAGGATTTTTGTGGAAGGGATGTGCCACTTGGCCTCTGGAATCAGAACACAGGAAGTAGCTGTGACATTAGGGCTTTTGGCAGATGTTCCATTACTGTGTTAGTTCACAGATAGCATTTATAGAACAAGAATAACAGAGTTCGCCAGTGCCGCTGTACAGTGATGGAGGGGGGTTAAAGCAAGTGAAAAGGACAGGGCAGCTCCAAAAAAAGCATGGAACATGAGATATTCTGGGCGTTGGAGCAAAAATGGGAGATCATTTTTTGGGGCCTAACATCCCTCCTGGCACTCTAGGGTATTTATTGAAATGTAGGAAGTGTTAAGTATAGATACGGCGATATTCAGCATCCTTTATCTACCAAATATGGTCACATGCTCGTTGGCATGTCTGTCACTGGTTTCTGTTGGTAAGTGGGAGGGGCTTACCGGCTGATCGGGTCCTCTCCAGTGTGGGTACCCTCTCTCTCAGCCCCTCCCCCTCCACATGGGCCCCCAGGCCTTCACCCGACCGGTCGTGAAGCACAGGTGACTGACAGCTGCAAGGAGAGGCGAAACAGTCAGAACCCCTCAGAACCGGGTTGGGCTGGCTCAGACAAGTCATTAAACACACTCCAAAACATCGTTTGAAATCAGGAATGGGGGGGTCAACACAGTCACCTGTTTTTATGCCCTTTATTGTACAGTCACTAAATCTGGAGCTTTCAGATGGCATTTTGATGGTATCTTCTCATTTTAAGTTGAAAGTGATTAGATATAAATTGGGATTCTGATCAAAGTGGTGACTTTAAACCCTCTGCCTTGCATTTTAAACTCTACAACAGACACAATAAGAAATACACTGGCAGATTTGTTATGATAACTGATGGTGGAACAAGATCAACTGTGTGGTTACAGTAATCGTTAAAGGCTTGAGTCTTGCAGACCATAATGAAAAGCTGCTAAACTTCCAGTGAAGGCAGACAAAAGAGTAAATTAAAAAAAAAGAATCTTAATTTGCAGAATGGAAAAATGCCAGTATAATACTTCAGGAGGATTTTAATTTGAAAAATTTAATTTCAATTGACCAATCCGAAAAGGATCCAGACACCAAACCAGCCAAAGAAGAAAAATCACAGCGGCACCAGGCTCCTCAAGAGTAAAGCCACATGTGCAGTGCTAATGCAGACTCAGCGACTTTTCCATTGTGAAATACAGTAGCAGGATAAACCGTATACCTCATGCATCGCTCACTGATACAAATGACAGAACAGCAGAAATCTGCCAAGGCGGAGACGGTAGAGGCTGTGGCACAGCAATGTTCATTTCGCTAATTATTACCACTGGGTGTCTCAAGAAGTCCATGTCAAGACACGTCAGAGGGAGTCAGAGGGAGTGGTAGACCTGCATTACTAACATGCATTGGCCAATTAAACTAGATCAGCCAGTCCTACCGTACTCTCAGCAAAGTGGCAATTCTATATGGTCAGAAGTGTGAGGAACACTTAATTCTAAATTTTTTTCTGAGTTTTAAAACTACGACTCTTTAGGGAAGGGTTTCCACCAGACAGGGAACAGTGACATGGGAATTTCGGTCCATTATGGGCCAGAGGTCAGGTAGAGATGTTAGGCAGTTAGGCCTGGCTCGAAGTCTGCTTTTCAAATCATCTCAAACAGAATAATGAGGTTGAGGTCAGGGTTCTGTGCAGGGCTCTCTAGTTCTTCAACACTGATCTTACGAAACCAAGGACCTTACCCTTTGTATCATGTGACTATGGGTCTGAAAATGGAGAAGGTTTTTCCCAAGCTGTTCCAAGCACATGAGTATCAGTAATGTAAGTGAATGCCATATTATCAAAACTTTCCTTCAGCAGACCTTAAAGGCCCCGACAAAAAAGAGGAGGCTTCATAATTTTGGTCATATGGTGTAATACAACAAAATCACACGTTATTGGAAAGCCGGAAATGACAACATAAAACCCAACAAGACGTGTTCCACTTACTGCACGACAGGTTTCAAACAGGGTTATTCCAATATAACACCTCGCAATGAGATTCTGCGAGAGAATTGAGAATTACGATGAGAACTCTCTCACTTTTCTTCCCATGTCCAAGGTTAAAAACCCTCAAATTTAATCACTGACTCAATATCTTCAAACTAAACCTGGACACGGCCATTATCCTCACCTCTGAACCTGACCTAGAAGACATCCTTCAGTAAAAATAAGTGAAGGATATTTTTCTCATGTATCCGTAAACTGCTTGTTTTTGTTATCCTTCTGACAGCCGAGGGCTGCTGCGGTGTAAATGGGGGGTAGAAAGGGGTGATATTTATTCAAAGTCACAGGTCAGCCTTGTGTGGTTCAAACACAAGCCTCACCGCTTAGCGTTTGTGAAGCCCCTAAAGCTGTGAAATTATCCGATTTTGTCAAGCAAAATATGACATGCACACCATCAATTTATGAAACAAAAGCATTTACCAAAGCTTCCTGAATTCTGTCCAGCAGTTCTTGAGAATAAGCATGGTGGGCAACATCTCTGAATGCCGTACGTATGGACGGGTGGACAATATGCCCATATGCTCATTCCATACATGGCGTGGGGATTAAAAACCTGATGGTAACTTAAACTGTCACAATGGGGAAGACAGTCCCCTTCCATCCTCCCCATCTCTACAGAGAAAAATCTGTCTGAACGGCTTCCTTGGAGATCACAAGAGGAGCCAAACAGGAACCCTGGGGTGTGTAGTACTACCTAGACGTGGGTCAGGCGTATCATGTGACTGATTGCAGCTCTGATCATCCAGAGTCATAAAGTCCATCAGATAAATAACACACTATGAATACAAACGCTGATCTAAGATCTGCTCTGCCGCTCAACTAACAACACATGAGGTGAAGCACTTTGCGAGTATCTCACAGAGCGAGAGAAGTTGGTTTTGGCTTTTATGCTTAGATTGGACAGGGTTATGACAAGCAGTGTAACAATATACTGCATCCTTAACCTCAGTCCTGCTTGCTGTAATGAGTTAAAGCATGCTAGATTTTCCTAATGCCACCAAGTACTGGATGGCTTTTCATTTCATTGAGAACAAGAGTTTGTCACTAAAGTGACTATATCCCCCGCTGTTAGGTCACCAAAAACGACTTGTGTCTGCGCATTCCCAGTAGGAAGGTTGGTACCAAAAAGAATTGAAATAGGTGGACTCCTTCTTAAGATATCGCGCTGACAATGTTCGGGACGGACGGACGGACGTTCGTACGTACGGACGGACATACGGATGGAGCTGAATACTAGATCAGTCAACGCTTTAACTTCTACCTTGATTTTTTTTCCCCCGCTTCGCGACAAGGTAGAAGTTAAAGCGTTGACTGATATGTCCATGCCTGCCATAGTGTCATATGCCCAAAAAGTTGATCTTCAGCAAACAGCTGACCTTCTGTGACCTTGACCGATGACCTAAAGACTTCTAAAACCTAATCAGTTCTGCTACCCGAGGTGGGGAGTCACAACATGAAATGTGGTGAAAATCCACTCCTTCAGTAAATATCGTTCACACAAAACACGTCAAGAGGACTGACGTACAGACGACTGTAAAAAATGTGCCTCTCGCCAACTGTATGGGGTGAAGGCATAAAAAATACTGATACTACTAAAGTAACCTTAAGATCATCTTATGAAACATCATCCCTAGTAACAGAGAAGGTGAACTGGTCCCAGATCAGTGTACCTGTCAAACACAGCCTGCTGGGCCCAGGCACTGCTCGCGCAAGGCCCCGGGTCGCTGGAAGATGATTGGTTGCTGGGGGAGCTGCGGTAATGCTGGCTGGGGTCCCCTTTGCCACAGGGCGCCATTTGTGGGCTGTCCAGGTCCTGTAGCACCCTATGGAAAGGAAATGGGCAGTTAGCTGAGTTAGCTTAACAATTAGCATACAGATCCTGTAAATGAAACAAAAAGCACACACACCACACACTTAGCCTTTCGCTTACGGAACACAACACCAATGCGACACCACAGAGTGTAAAAAAAAAAAAAAAACCCTCCTAGCGATAACCGCTTAGTTCACTGAACCCGTAACATTCTGTGGAGGAAAACACACCATGCACACGTCGCTTAGCATGTAGCACATAGTTTAGCATGTACCAATCCTCCATCACATACTTGGAAAAGAAACAGAAAGAAAGGCCACGGGTTTTGTGTCAGATTGTACTCATCGCCACAAGTATCAGTTCCCGGCAGTCCACTATCAACCCATTAAACCCCTAATGTGACTATTTACTATCAATTCATGAACACAACTGCAGTTCCCGCTTTTCTCCTTGCATACAAGAGACTATTCCTCCCATACAAAAACAATCGTACATGAGAAATATGGCATGAGAATTAAAAGCCTCCAGTGATTCGCATAAAAATAAAAACTTGCATTTTGAAACGCAACCTTTAACCCCAAGGTCCTGACCCGACATGGTCATTACAGATTCCTTGGCTATTACTGAGGAATACATTAACCTCTAGGACACAATCAAATGTCTATTGGACATGTAATTGCTCTCCAAATCCAGAAACATAATGAAAGCTGGGCTGCTTCTGGTATAATTTACTCTAGCTGTGCGTCCAGGCTGTGCAGAATATCTTCCGAGGTGAACGCAATAATGAATGGGGCGAACTGCCTGGCTACTTTAAAACAGCTCTACCGGTAACGTGCTCACTGCCATCAATATTAATACAACGCACTTAAAGGCAGACAGTAGATGTGAACCAACTGCTGTTCAAGAAACTGTGACATGAATTAAAAGTCCTTCAAGGAAGATAAGTGGACTGGACCACTTGGGAAGTCTTTGAGATAATGCAATTTGTGCAATTAACATCAATCAGCTTATGCGCCTGGTAAAAAAGAAAAAAAAAAAGATTACATTGAGTGATGCAATGCAATCACTACATTCCTGTTCCTCATGCCCAAACTCAAAGCACTTCAAAAATTTAATAAGTAACACGCTGAGCACTATTAAGAGAAGGTTGATTCCATTAATCTTTTTCCATAAGGATGAAAATGCAAATATACATTAAATGAACTACAAAGTGGATTTTTACCATTAAAGAAGCACGTTGGGGTGTGAAATGCATCGGCTAATCAAAAACAGCGACAGAAGGGCAGTAAATAAAAGATTCGGGTGCGGGAAACGCACTGCCGCCCTCTCGTCTTCATGTTTGGAATAAAGGAAGGAAATATGTTCTCTCTCGCTCCTTCAGAAATCACAGGTGGTACAGAGGAGCTATTCTTAGAGAAAAAGGCGAGCGCTCCACACTCCCCAGGCACCGCACACCCCCTCAGGAGCGGCGGAGATGCTGATACCCACACAGGTTTGGGGGAGGGGAGAGCCGGACACAGGCTGGGATCTCCTGTGGGTTGGGCCGGGGTGTGCGGGGATAACACGACAGCAGCTAACATTGTGGATCGCTCAGAATATAGAGGCGGGATTGTTGAGGTCACTTTTGAGAGAGGGCGATGGATGAGGACGACAGTGTTGGGGAAGAGGTGGATATTGGGATACGACAACCCCATGACCCCAACAAAAAAAGAAAATGTAGGCCATCAGCTATCTATGCACAGATGCACATGCAGACTGACAAAATGGACCCTGCAAACACACACACACACACACACACACTTGGGCTCTGTCGTGAGGTGTTGGCAGTCGAATGAAGCACGGGGACTGGATTCCCAATTAACACATCAGGAGAGCTACTTATGACATCACCGCCACACACAGAACTCACCGAGAACACTGCCACGGGAAACACTGCCCTGCATCAACTGTCGCTCGTACATTGAGAAGAAAACCCCACCCATTCTGTCACCTCCTCTTCCCTGCACTCCTTTCCTCTGCTCCTCCCCCGCTTCACTCCTCTATTACCATCCTTACCCCTGCTATTCTTTTCCCTCTCTATCTCTTCTTCTCTTCCTTTCCTCATCTCTTCTTCTCTCTCCACTTTAATGGGAACAAGTAAGTCCACCGCAATATGGGCGTCCATTTAAACATTTAAAAGGGCCTCTAAATCACCAGGGGGTCCAATGGTTACATTTACACACTCACTCACACTCACACTCTCTCTCCCTCACACACGCACACACTCTCTCTCACACGCACACGCACGCACACACACACACACACGCACACACTCTCTCTCACACGCACACGCACGCACACACACACACACACGCACACTCTCTCTCACCCTCTCTCTCTCACACATACAACACACATACCACACACACACACACACACACAATTCTAAATCCCTCCGATAATGAGAAGCCTCACATTGTAAAAAGCTGGGAAGGTGACGGAACACTGCAAGCCATTATTCTTTGTCTAACCCCGCACACTCTGTCGCCGTGGTAACTCCATCCTCTCTCGTGTGCACAAATGTCGGCATGACAAACTGAGCACATGCAAACAGCCGACATTGTCACGGTCACAGAAAATGGCAGACAGATCATTTTATTGGATCTGGCCATTGTCTCCAACATCGGTTGTAAATTAGCGTGAGTGGTGATGACCCATACGAGCTCGGGTTAGATTCTCAGAGTCTCCGAGACTCCAGACTACATGCCAAAATGTGGGCGACTTCATCGCGCTGAACAACAGATTTTGGCAGGCTGATAGAGGTGTAATCCCTGTCATGCAAGGTCTGCCGTGCGTTGGCGAGTGCCACCAAAGCGAACAGCTTTATTTTGATAAAGATATGAGGTTTCTTCAATCCCATTAAGAATCAACAAACATAAGGTACAAATAATCTTTTTGAATCATTTAATTATGTAAAATTTTAGATGCCATTATCCAAGGCAATTTGAATGGATAACATTCTTTCCATGCAATTCAGGGAGATCTCTTGATCTTTTTAATAAAGGGCACACAAGAGTACCCCAGCTGGGAATCGAACCCACAGTTGCAATCTTTTTTTTTTTCCGACTGTCCAATATACTGGCAGCCACGCTTCCATCAGTCTGCCCCAGGGCAGCTGTGGCTACAAAAGCGTAGTTTACCATCATCAGAGCGTGAATGTGTGAGTGAATGAATAATGCATCCGTTGTGAAGCGTCTTTGAGTGTCCAGAAAAACGCTATATTAAACTGATGCATTATTATTATTATTATTATTATTATTATATAGGAGTGAATCGGCCATGCTTTAAGGAACTAATTATCCTATTGAGCCAAGGGCAATAGCTGGAAGCAAAATACACATACCCATCAGAAGTGGGATCGCTCACCTGTGACCTGATCGGTAAACTAGGAACCTACATAGGATAAATGGCCTCATTGGGTAATTATGAGCTTGTAATTATAAGTCATGACACTCATGTCCAGAGGGTTGCAGGTTGGCCACCCTGGAATGGGTGCATTGAGTTTTTGGAACATCATGCATCATCGTCTGGATGATGCAATAACTGGCTCCGCACCGAAATCACAGCCGAGGGTTTTGAGCTCTTGAAGGTGTGAGGTCACGAAGTTTCTTCACAGACATCCTGACGCTGATGTCATAATCTCCATGGTAACATGAAAGCAGCAGACTTCTCAAACACGCCGTTTTAAAAAGACCTATTCTTTTCAAGCGGTTAAATGTCTTGCACATTGCTGATACTAAGCTATTTTCATTCCTGGCCTCCCAGGAGGAATTCCTAACAAATTTACACAAAGACCTTCTTTTTTCCCCCAGGTACGGCGGTTTACCGCAAGGTAACAAACATAGAGGCTGAAAATAGTCATTTCACAAATAAATATGCACAAACTTACTCAAAGTGGGAACTCACTACCAAGTGAAAAAGACTCTTGTTACCCAACAGCAAAACCAATTTTTCATAATTCAAAATGGTTACAATTTCATTTTAACCATTTTATCTGAGAGGTACGGGCATGCTGGGACTATAAAAATGCACAGTGACGTCCTTAAGTGTTTGGATAGTAACACTTTATTAAAAGGGCTGAAATTTCGGCTTGACATGGACACGAGTACCGATAGTCCCACCTCCCCAGAGAGTTGCCACCTCCATTATATATTCAGACAAGCAGCTCCACACACAAACAGCTCACTGATGGAAAACACAACTCTGGGTTGCCAGGTTTAGGCGAGATGGAGGGAAATGAAAGGATGGGAGCAGAAAGGAAAAAAGAGAGCACAGTTGAAAAGAGGAGAGGAGGAGACGGTCAGAGAAGAATAGAGAGAAGGTTGGGCAGATGGAAGAGGATGAAGGGAGGACAGTAGACAGAGGGGGCCCCCTACCTGGGCCCATCCTGTAGTTTCCTGTCGAATGATGTGCTCCGGGGGATAGGAGGCCCCTGTCCCTGCTGCAGTAGCTGCTGGCAGGCCAGGCGGTCCGGAGGACCCTGGGTCGGGGAGCCGCGGGCCAGGGGCGCCTGCCCGGGGACAGGGGGCACGCGGTGCCAGGTGGTGTTCCTTCTGAAGGGCGTTTTATACTCGCAGGGCGTGCCCTCACTGTCCAGCTTATACTCCACCATGGGGATTCGGTAGAGCTCCGAGCACCCCCTGCAGGACAGGGAGAGGATTAACAGGCTTGCAGGGTGATATGGGGGGGTTGCATTGTAATATGGGTGGTGTGTATGGTGATGTGGGTGGTGAGCATAGTGGTCCGGATGGTGTGTTTCGGGATATGGATGGTGTGCATGGTGATAGAGGTATGCATGGTGATATGTATGATGTTCACGGTGTTATGGGCGGTGCGAATAGTGATATGGGCGGTGTGAATGGTGATATGGGTGATGTGAATAGTGATATGGGCGGTGAGAATAGTGATACGGGCTTTGTGAATAGCCATATGGGCGGCGTGAATAGTGATATGGGCGGTGTGAATAGTGATATGGGCAGTGTGAATAGTGATATGGGCGGTGTGAACAATGATATGGGCGGTGTGAACAGTGATATGGGCGGTGAGAGTAGTGATATAGGCGGTGTGAACAGTGATATGGGTGGTGTGAAAAGTGATATGAGCGGTGTGAATAGGGATATGGGCAGTGAGAGTAGTGATATGGGCGGTGTGGATAGGGATATGGGCGGTGAGAGTAGTGATATGGGCGGTGTGAACAGTGATATGGGCGGTGTGGATAGCGATATGGGTGGTGTGAAAAGTGATATGGGCGGCGTGAATAGTGATATGAGCGGTGTGAATAGTGATATGGGCGGTGTGAACAGTGATATGGGCGGTGTGAATAGTGATATGGGCGGTGAGAATAGTAATATGGGCGGTGTGAATAGTGATATGGGCGATGAGAATAGTGATATGGGCGGTGAGAATAGTGATATGGGTGGTGTGAACAGTGATATGGGCGGAGTGAAGAGTGATATGGACAGAGTGAACAGTGATATGGGCGGTGTGAACAGTGATATGGGCGGTGTGAATAGTGATATGGGCGGTGAGAATAGTAATATGGTCGGTGTGAATAGTGATATGGGCGGTGAGAATAGTGATATGGGCGGTGAGAATAGTAATATGGGCGGTGTGAATAGTGATATGGGCGGTGAGAATAGTGATATGGGCGGGCGGTGTGAATAGTGATATGGGTGGTGCATGTTGTGCATGGTGATATGGATGATGTTCATGGTGGTGTAAATGGAGATATGAGTGGAGTCTATGGTGATGTGGGCGGTTGGCATGGTGATAAACTCGTTGTCATGCTGATGTGCGTGCTCGGCACAGGGATACAAGAATATGGCTATATAGAGAGCTGGAGGACTTCTGGGGGGGAAAAAAAAACAAAAAAAAAAAACAACAACAACTGGTAGGTCAGTTGCCCAGCAGGAGAGGGGTGTGAGGGTGGGCGTGGCTGGGGGGGGGGGGGGGGGGGGTGCTTCCTGTTATTTGTTGATACTATTTGAGTGCTTTCCTTGCACTAAAATACCATACTGACATCAGCTAAAGTGCATAAATCCTTCATACAGGATGTGCTTATCTTCCCATAACAACCTCACACACAGACACAGACCCCGAAAAGCTGAGCCTGCAACAGCCCAGCTACACTGCCCATTGACCAGCCCTTAATCAAACCCCGCTTATCTGAGAGAAAGTGACGGCAAACACAGCTCCTAGAGTCGTGCTCGCACATGCACTGTGTCTGGGCACAAATATGCACTAAAGCTCCCTTCCCATGGGTCCGAGTGGATTTGAGCCGAGCTCCCAGGCCCCCGCAGCTCCCGAGGCTTACGGAACGAGGAGGGTTTTGGGGATTGGCTGGGTCTGATGTCATTTCACACAACATTACACCAGGCAGCAGAGATTGGATTTGGCGTTAGGGTAAGACTGGCTTATCCGTTCACTCAAGCAAGCCTAAAACCTGGTTTCAGAAATTAATCCTTCCTTCGCTCTCGCTCCCTCTCTCCCCGCCTCTCAGATTTTTAATGTTACTTTTCCGTGATGTATCAGAGCTATTTGCATACCATATCAGGCCGCACACTTACAACCCAGCATGCCTAATTTCCTCGAACACGGGAGAGGGCCTTTTACCAGCATGGCACACGCAGCATCATGCATCGCTCTTATCGGCCATCAGAAAATTGAAATGCAGGCGTCTTACAGCTGGAAAATCAATCACGACAGGCTTCAATTTTATCAGATGCAGCACAAAAGATGGCAAAAGAGAAGGAGGGAAAAAAAAAAAAATCAGGGACCGAGCAAAAAAAAAAGTCGAGCAAAAGAAATGAGAGGAAAAACAGACACAGCAGCACAGCAACTGACCGTCATGCGCAGCTAAATTCAGGTCTCAAAATTAGGGTCAGTTTTCCAAATGTATGATAATCCTTCAGCTGCGAATTACTTCGTCAACCAGGGCGTGAATGTGCATAGGTGTGTGTGTGTGTGTGTGTGTGTGTGTGTGTGTGTGTGTGTGTGTGTGCGCATGTTGAAGTACTTGTGTGTGTGTGTGTGTGTGTGTGTGTGTGTGTGTGTTAGTATCTGCGAGTGTGTGCATGTGTGGCATTAGCTCGTGGGGAACTTTTTCAATGTGCAGTCAACATTTGGTAAAAAAACGTTTGCAGCAGGTACACACAGAAATACTGATGGAGACCCCAAACCATCAGGTTTAGTCTTCAGTTACTTAGACAATAATCTCCTGGACTGTAATTTGTCAGAAGAGAATGCGGCTGCAATTCTTCACAGTAAAAAGATCAGTGTAAAGAGCTGATAGAGAAATAATCGCCTGAAGACTTATCTGCACCTACACACCACTCAGCTTCAAACAACAGGCAGCACCATCATCAACCCTTCAACAGACCCTTTTACAGACGCTTTACTTCATTTGCTGCTCCGTGTGTAATCAGATATAGTGTAACTGAGTTTTACGCCACTGGGTATACAGCCTTGTATCTGTAAAATGGATTCACCTCATGTTTCAGTCACGGTTACGGAGTTAATAAGCTTAAAGTACTTTAGCAGGTTTCGGTGGAAAAAAGTCACGAGCTCGAGGCTGGTTCTGAAATTATCTCCAGTCTTTTACCTAGAGATTGGAAAGGGTCAGTATTTTGAGGACCATCAGGTTGTGACAGACACACGCATTCAGCAAGACAGCTCCCCCCACAGTCTGGATGGGGCTGACGTGGGACGCAGCGATGAGTGCTTACAGTACATGGAAAATACATGGAACTGATTTCCAAATTTTGTCCAAGATAGCAAAAGCAATAGCCCAGCTGGGAATGGGACATGCTACAGTGCCATCAGTTTCCGACCTGGTAAAAGAGCATACATACTCCCCTGCCTCCAATTTTACATTTTAAGAATTCAGCAAATACGCTTAAGCACTTCAACAGAGAAGCTATTTACTCAAATACTTGCATCTGTAAAGCGCCAAGCTTTGAGGTGAAACGCTTGCATTAGATGTTGCAACTTCAGCATTACGAGTCCAGCTTTCAAAGTGTTATACTACACCGATAACATAGCACTAAGAGAGTTCCCAATCTTTATCCTACACTGATCACATGGTGCTAGAAGAGTTCTAAAACTACTTTTGTACACTGATCACAAGGTGGAAGATTAGTTCCAACGGATATGCTACTCTGATGCCATGCTAGTTAAGAGGCTCCCTAACTGTTCTGCTACATTATGCAACACTGATTATATGGAGGTAGGGAAGTTCCCCAACTGTTATGCTAAATTATGCCATTCTGATCACATCGTGGGAGAATAGTTCCCCAACCATTACGCTACATAGATCACATGGAGGTTGAGAAGTGTCTCAACATGAGGGTACAGAAGTTTCTCAACTGTTATTCAACACTGTTTACATGGCGATAGAACCCTCCAGGTGTGACGCCACATTGATCACATGGAGATAAAGAAGTTCCTCAACTGTTATGGCACACAATTCATCTGGTGGTAGACAAATTCCTCACCTGTTACGCGACACTGGTAACATGACGTTCCGCAACTGTTAAGGTACACTGATCATGTAGCGGCAGAAAAGCTCCTCATTTGCTGCACAGTATACTGATCACATGGCAGCGCAGACGTTCCCGTATTGTTTGGTCATAATAGTGCTACGCACTTTGATAACTGCTCAGCTGCACTGCTCAAATGGTACCAGAACATTTCCCTGAAGGTTATGCTGCACTTTTGCTACCAGAAGAGCCACCCAACCGTTCATGTCAGTCTTCCACATATATCCCCCATTGGTCCAAAGGACCAATCAATACTCATCAATAAACCCATCTTACAGCTGGTGCCACAGGGTCGAGCCTTTTTGTCTGGAGGGGGTAACAATTACCCAGAAGTCTCAGCTCGAGCCTTTAATTAGCTTGGAGGTGCAAGAAAAGAATATAGGGTCACCTTTGAGATGTGGGCTTTCTTCGCCAAATCCTGCCACCCCCCCAATTGCTGATGGAATTGAAAGTTACTACTTGGACGACCACTAGGAAGTCCAGTCACGAAATATCGATGCAGACAAGACTGTTAATATTATATTGGCTTATTATGAATTATTATTATTACTGAATTATGCGTATGATTAAAAGGTGTGAAATTAACACCTTGCCCTTGAGGGAACACACTGGGTTCAGGGTTGCTTCAGGTTACTGCTGATGGACAATCCAGTTCATTTTTTGGGATAAAGGTATGTCACATATTAGCAGAGCAGTCCCTAAGTATTTCGACACAAGTCCTGCGTATGAAGGGTTGTATAAATTCAGGGTGCAATAGCTTGACAAGATATGAGTGGATATAGCAGCAGATTAAAGCTAATAATATACTATAGCCTCACATTCAGGGGTTTCAAATGCGACAGACTGGAGTACAGAGGCAAAACATTACATGTTGTATAACAGTCCAAATATTTATGGACTGCACTGCAAATTCCACAGAATGTTACGAACAGAACAGAGTGATATTGAGGACAGCGATAGGAGAGGCAGAAAGGTTTTATGGGCAAAGGCCCTTAAGAGATGTTCACTTCGGCAATACAGACAACGCAACACAGCACTTTCTGCATTTCTCCGGCACTTATCATATCCATGTGTAAGAGTATATGGGTGCATATTATTAAGTTGCCTGCAGTGTGGGTATTGGTCTGAATTTCATCCCATTCCCCATTGTACCTCCATTATAAAGAGGAAAAAAAAAAAAAAAACGGCTCTGAACTCGGCGCGTTCGGAGAGGCCTGCCACTGCAGCGAACAAACCCTGCCTCAGGCCTCCGAAGATTCTAAGCCGTGAGAACTAAGCAGTATTTCCCGTTAGTTCTTGTGTAATTTCATCAAATGTGTTGAAACCATTATTTTCCCTTCTTTAATGTTTTCCCCTGGGTAAAAATTCTGCGCCCACCGAGTTCACATCAGTAAACAACTTACACCACCAGCACCTCATTCTTGTTCTACTTCATTTTCAATGACCTCACAATGGGTAAATCGATGCATGCTAGCATTAGACTCAGAGCGATGTACTGTTAGCGAGCCACCTCCTCCGCAGCACAGCCAGGCAATATGGCTCTGTGACTTTCATTCCAGATCAGACAAAAAATAAAAAATTTTAAATGGAGAATGGAGAAGTTCTACGCTGGCTTGTTTCTAATCAAAACCAGGGTAATCAGTAAGATTTAAAAACTGCATTCCGTGCAAAAGCTATTCAGCAGGCACATACAAATACAGGATTTATACAGCAATAGTTGTATGCTTTTATTATTTTATTGATCCTCATATTCGGAGTTTGGCAGCATCTGAAATGAAGAAATAATGCGATGCGAGGACAGGAACAGTTTTCTTAAATCTCTCCAACAGTGGAACAAATCTCTATAATGCTCAGACTGAAAGCCAAGTCTAATCTCTTTTCTTACAGCAAAACAGCATTGAGGAGAAATCTGAAAGATGTCCAAGAACCGCCAATCTCTTTGTTCGTAAAAAAGCAAAAAAAAAAAAAAAAAAAGAAAGACTTATAGTCTCCAGCCTCACAGGCTACTGTGTTATTTCAGTAATTTAAAACGGTGCGTCTGCATTCTAGAGGGTTATATTCGGGGATTCTTGGATTCAGGTAAATGGAGACAGCTGCTCTGCTGCAGAGAATTGTCCTATAGAATGCCCTGAAAAAGGTGGACATGTGACCGTTTAATTTACACTTCACAGAGAAGGACATGTATTCTTAAGCCTCAACTCCAAGAAAGCCTTTTTCACGGGTGCATGCATACAAACAATGTGTATGATAACCAGTTTTGTTAACGTCCTTTTGTAATGTATAGCAGTGAGCGACAAGGAGTGGTCTAGTACCTGGGTTACATGTTAACTTCTGGCCTCTAATTGTTTCATTAGCTGAACCATTTATGAAATCTGACACTAAAGCAGAATTTCTTGAATCGCCTATTCCTGCCCATAGTGCTGTTTTATACTTCCAAGCAGTTTATTGTGATCTGTGTTGAGTAAGGCTCTCTCAGACAGGTGAGTATTTACACTCAAACAGCACACTGCGCACAGACACGCACCTCAACAAGTACACAGCATGCAGAATCCATTAAAAAAATAAAGACACGCATCTCCAGTCGATTACCACCCACAAACCAGTCACGGTAAACCTGAACCATAATTGCTCCAAAGTCACATCCAATCCAGTGTAAAACCTTCTCGTGCCATTTAGGGAATCGAAGGATTTTAACGATTCCAAAAGAGGAGAGGGATTTACTGCTGGTTCACACTGAGTCGTGGAGGGTGCATTAGGGCCCGTATGGTTAAATCCGTCTGAGTCCAATGAAACCATGTGTGTGGTTGGGGGAAAAAAAGAAAACACTGAGAGGGTAAACCTCGAACCTCTCCAAATGCCTCCCACCACACATCACAAAAAATCCATCTCATTTTTGAGCAGGAAAGCCAGAAGTCATGAGCTTAGACTGAATGACTGGGCTTAAGCTCCAAAGAACAGCATGTGCGTCCACACGGCAACAAAAGAAGGGAGAAAAAAAAAAAAAAAAAGTCCCAGCAATCCAGCATCAGCTGCAGGTGATTTACGTAATGGCCTGAAAAAAAGTGAAAAATAGAAAAAAGGGCACCTTTTTTAAAAGAAATCCTCCACTGAATCATTGCCGGCTCTTTCGGTTCTGCTGACAGTGTATTCCGAGCGACAGGAACTTTGGGGGGGTGGGCGGTGGGGGGGAGAGAGAAACTCGAAAGCCAAAATCTTAATTACCACAAACAGGAGCCTGAATGCAAATGGGAACCTGCCGCTTGCAGTCAGTGGGGCAGGGGGAGGGTTTGAGGGGAGCGCAGAAAAGCAGTTTGTCATTAATCATGAGGGCTGGCTTGTTATCGTTAGAGAGAGAGGTGCTAACTGGCCTTGTCTGGGAGCTTTATTGGCCAGCTGGTAGGCCTGGCACTTCATTACAAAACAAGTTATGAAGACGCAGTCTTTCACATCCTTTCTTCCTCTGTCTCCCCCTTCTGTTCCTCATCTCCCTGCACACCAACAAACAGGGCGTTACTTCGTAGAGGGGAATCGTGATGAGTCTTTCACACCCTCCCCCACCCCCACTCCAACTACAGTCCAATGGCATCTCACTTGCAAATGAAAACAACTGACTACAAGTTGAAATGCCAATCTATGCAAAGCATTTCTCTTAGCTGAGGTGCGAGTCTGAAAAGACAAATGGACATGACACACACGTGCGATGCACGCAGGAAAGGGGAGGTTCCTATGCAATCTATCCCATACATCATGTCCAATGTAATGTCCACTGCCCGCAAAAATATGCAAGCACATGCACACACGTATTGGGACACACCATCAGTCACATACTAACCCCATAAAACCTACAGACCCGTATATGCGCAAGTCAGATGGTTTAGTCAAACCTGGGAAAGTCTGAGCCCATTAAAAATTCTAGCGGAGATCCCCTGATTCCTAGAGATCCCAAATATGTCCTTTTGAATCGCAATGAAATCAGTATAAAATGATGTACAAGATCTTGGCATTTTCTATTTGATGTAAAGCAGTGACCATGAAAACTTGGAAACATGGTGTCCGGGGTTGGAATATTTCTCTGAATGTACGTGATGTAGTATCAGAGAAGCACTACAACCAGCAGATACAGAGTATATGGATGTGATATTGTCCTGCAATGTGGAAAAAAAATAATGCTTTATCAAACTTTGCACCGACTTGAGGAGAAATTCAAGAGAAAATCAGAGTTTAAGGGGTTAAACAGAATGCATGTTACCTTGATATTATCAAATTGCACTAAACAGTATCAGGTATTTAATGAGTCCCTTTCCATGTAAGAGGCTGTGTATAAGGTCTGTACAAAGACTCCTTAATTCAGCACTAAGTGATCGCCTTACAGAATGATCCCATGCTTAACATGAGGATTAGAGGTTGAAAAACATCATGTGCCATTAGACCCGGAGATGAACAGCAGCACTGACAGAAGACAATGGGAAGCGCAGGCCATAGAGACGAGGTTATGTTTATGATTGACAGGTGGAAATAATACAATTAGAAATTCCTGTTCATGTTGCTCAGCCGGCTCAGGTGCGCAGCGGCTCCGCGGAGTGTTACGTCAGCAGAAAGACACACACACACACACACACACACACACAAAGAGACAGTCAGACAGACAACGAATCGTCAATAAGTATTCGAAAAGTGTAGTTGTTTTGCATTTTGTTTCAGCCCTGTCCACCAAAACATTTAAATTAAACAATATGCAATTAAATAGTCAATCAGCTTTGGATTGAAGGTGATCACATCGATCCTGGGTGCTCCTCTTCGAATTTACAGCCATTTTTAGACAGCTACAAATTAAATTCAAAATTGCTTGAAGAGAACACCATCCATACTGAACAGAAATATAAATGTATGCACATAAAAATGCATACACATATGCACTCATGCAACACACACATCTGTATGCGATTTGCATGGCTTAGCAAACTCAAAGGCAGTGTTTGTAAAGTCAAACACCAGAGAAACGGCACAGCTCAGAGACTGAAAGCACGCCAGACTAACCGTTTACTTCAAGACTCCACTTCGCCCTCAGGGCAACATGAACAAACAGGTTTCGATTTTTATCACGTTAGCATGTCTCCTCCGTGTGCCTGAACAAGCCACGGGTCACAGGAGACTAACCGGAGAGGATCGGTGATTAAATAGTGTGGTTACCACGACAACACGCTGCCAAGTTTGCCTGTCAAGCTTTCACAAAAACACTCAAAACTTCCTTCATTCATTGTCCAAGTAAACATAATCCACATAGAATGGCTTATGCCGCAAAAATGTCAATCAAAGGCGGTGTGATATCTATAAGGCATAAGAGCAGCTTGGCTTTGAATTAGCGCTCAGGTTCTGACAGAAATTAGCCTTCACGAACACGGACACCATTTCACACAGATAAATAAAGTAGATGGGTATAATAAAATTTCTTAAGTAAAACTACAAACCACGCAACATCATAACTACATACTTTAGATCACGGACACTAGGGGTGACATACAGGCTATATTCAGGGCGAAATCAACTCTGGAAGTGTGCATACTGAGTGGTGTCAGTTGAAGCCACAAGTTCTAAGTTATTAACTGAACTAAAAGTGGACACTCTACTGTAAAGACTCAAGATAAGGACTGCGCAGGGTGCGGCGAAGCCACTAACGAAGCAGCGAGGGGGTAGGGGGGATGGGGGAGTGGTTTAGGAATGATATGATGAGGACTGCAGGTAGGACTAAGAACGAGAAGAGTCTGGGAGGAAGCAGGAGGCGTCTTGAGGAAAGGAAGAGAACTCTGGGGTGAGGTGGCGATGGGGTGAATGACTGACAGGGCCAGAGGTCGAAGGTTGCAGGCTGCACGTACCTGCGTGGCGTGCCGTCCTCATGCGGCTGTATGATCACCACGCGGACGGTCACCGAGGTGCGGAGCAGGTCGATCATCTGCTCGTGCGTCAGCGTCGCCACGGCCACCTTGCAGATCTCCACCAATCGGCTCCCTTGCCGAAGCCCAGCCTTCCAGGCGAAGCCGTACGGCTCGACGTCAGCCACGATGCCTTCGAAGTTCACGTGGAAGCCCAGCTGACCGAGGCCGTTCCGTCGGAGCGTCATCTCCGAGGTCTCGCAACCCCGGCTAACCATCTGTGGTGAAGGCAGCAGAGAGAGAAGTTACTATCCATATCATGGCAAGCTGTGGCATCTTCTGGGTTAAGGGCCTTGCTTAAAGAGGCCACTGAATCAATCTTGGGCAGGGGATCACCAAAGCCCCGGTAATTAACAAATTACCCTAATAATTATAGCTTCCTATCAGCAAGATAGGATAGCATGAGGAACATCTTTTACTCATTTTATTTCTTCTTTCTCAAGGAGAAAATAAAAGATTGTTCTCAAGTCATCCATACGCTTGACCTCCTACATTCCTCTGAAGAGTCACACCACCTCACCTCACTGGCGGATATTTTCACTTTAATAAGCCAAAATAGTTTAAAGTAAAAAGTTTAAATATAACTAGGGATGCTTGATAGTGTTTTTTTACCGATATCTGATATACCGATATTGTCCCACTCCTAATTTCCGATACCGATATTAACCGATACCGATACATGCGTGATTTCTCTTTCACACCAAATTCAGTTGATATCACATAGACTTCGATCTCTGTGCTTATTTTGTTTGGCCAGCACTCTACAGGCAGACCCAGCGTCTGCCTGCATTTGCGGGATGAAAAGAGCTTCAGCTTTCCAGCAAGAACGCTCGGCTACAGCACAAAATACTTTAGTCATTTAGTCATCATTTCCAAAACCGATACCGATATTTTCCGAAATTGAATTTTGAAGCTATTATCGGCCGATAATATCGGAGGTTCGATAATACGGAGCATCCCTAAATATAACATTAAAAGACTTTAGATGATTTTGCAGTGAATAAAATGAGAAAGAAAAAGTCATAAACACTCAAATTCTCTGAGAACTTGTAAGGCAGCTCAGAAGTATTTTTGAGTGATGGCTGGGGCCACATCTGTGCGCGTCAGGACTGCTGCTCAAAGACACACAGAACACAGCTGACCCTCCTTTAAACCCACATCCTCTGGCAGCCTCAACAGAGGGATACCGGGCCTCAGAAACTGCCTTCATGTGGAAACAAAGGGCCATCGGTGCACTGGAGTGTGTGAAGGCTAAAACAATGTTCGGCGACAGGGCCCACGCTGCTTCAGCGCATTCAAACCGCTGCCTGAACCGTCGTCAATGGTTTATGTGATTTACCGCCATCAGACACCAGAGCTATTACACAGACACAGGCGATTCGCATTTGAGCATAAACACATGCTCACGCATGACAGCACGCACGAGTAACGCATGTCCTACGCGTATTTTAAGCCATTTCCTAATAAATGAAGAAGGCCTGTGCCTACCATCAATATGAATTATTATTCCTCGCTCTGAGTACAGGATAATAGCCTCAACAGTAATTAAAGTAATGAAAAATATATGGCAACAGACTGTAGAGTTTGCCACTAAATCAGGGAAGCACTTAGCAGACATCTTACTTAGCCATAATGACCAGAGTGATTTGGGAGGCAGTAATGAATTATGGCTTATTTACTCCCTGTAAATCAATGAGCAGATCTCTTCTAGAACTGAAGTCTCGCACTCGGTTTCTTACTTACCCAATATAACATGGCAGTCTTGTGAGCCAATTACTTCACTCTGTGAACCCAAAGTGTTCAATGTATTGAAAAATACTCTCTCTGGGTTCTGCCAAACTATAAAAGTACACGTACCTTCGAAATGGCTTGGTTTATGAATTGGTTTTTGTGTATTAGAGGTTACTGGAAGTAGCGATGGGTCACACAAAGCATAGCCAGTGCATTCAAAGCAGACTGCAACTCATAGCAGTTGAAAATATTACAGAAATATGAAACTACCAAAATGTGTTTTCATTTACCCACATAAAGCGGATTCAACAAGTATTTGGACAATGGCAAGGTTTACAAAGGGCTGAAATTCCAACATGAGCACATACGATGTGTAGATGCCCGTACTCACAGACTCAAGACAACATTCTCCACATCAGCCTCTGGTTCACTGTGTCCACTGCCACTGCGCCAGAGCACAGAGAATAAAAACTCACCGCAGCTGCGTTCACATTTTGTCAAGGCTATGAACTCCCATTCAAAAGAGGCACAATTCCTGGTCCCACAATCGCCACTTGAAGCAGAGAAAGAAACCAGATTTGTAATGACAGACGTCCAGTGACCCGTGAAACCCACCAATGAGAGCGCAGATTTGATGGGTAATGATCCAGCGGAAAGGCTCATCCTCCTTCCCAAATCATTTTTGCCTAATGGAGCAAAAAATGGAATCTGAGCCTCTGTTTTTCAGAACCCATCTCCCACACCCTTCCCCAGTGCAGCAGCAGGAAGAAGCTTCAACAAACACAACAGATTAATGCTCGGTGGACATTATGGTCCCTGGATATCAATATTGACTGTGTCATAAAGAAATCTGACCTCCATGGAAAATTGAACCATGGGGCACTTTTCTATGGAGAAAAGCGAAGCCCCCAGGTCATACTGTATCTGTCCTGCTGGCCTGGCTGTGACCTTTCAAATGGGAGAGTGACCTGTAATTGACCCCACACAGGCAGGGGGTCAGGTCTGGGGTCAATTCTATGTGCAAAATGACTGATGTATTGACTTTTGTTTTTTTTTTTGGAGGGGGGGGGGGGTTACATTTGAAATTCTATTTGCTATCCATTGTACAGGATATGAAATGAAAGAAGTACTTGTATTTTAGCAGTGGCCACAGCTTTTCCATAAAAAACCACCTGCGCGTGTGTGTGTGAGTGTGTGTGTGTGAGTGAGAGAGAGAGAAGGAGGGGGAGAGAGAGAGAGAGGGAGGGAGGGAGAAAGGGAGGGGAGGGGGCAAGTACTTTTTCACCAGTGATCATTTAAATAACTAATGGACTGAATCAGAAGTGGAATTTCCTCAAGATCCTATTAAGGTACTAAACCAGCGAGATAATGACAATGGGGACTCTGCCCTGACCTTGATCCTGACCCGCAACCCCCCATCCCTTCATACAAATGAATATAATGCCGTCAGGACCCAACGCTGAACAGAGCAGTCTTCCATAAACTGAATTCACTTCTAAAAGTGTTTCTAGAGCTCACTGCCTCATTAATGAGTGGTTTATAGCCCGCGCAACTGTACACTTCCAAGCAAATGAAAGGACGCAGTTAATCATCCGAGACTACATGCACCAACTGGCTAATAATCATCTATCCGCTTATTAGCGATAAACGGGTTCAGCGAATTTTGCACACCAAAGTGTCAACCTGATCAAGATCAAAGCACTGTACAATTACAAACAGCCTAGTGAAGTTTCACTGGAAGATTATGGACTGCCTGGTCTACATATTGTAACATAATGAGTAGCCTGGTCAAGCTGATAGGGCTGTAAGGTTGTGAGCGGCATCATTAGCATATTTCTGACATGGCTCATTTAACATTGTTACTCACACTCTGAACAGTTGGTTTCTTTGAGAGTAAATAAGCAAAGTCAATGACAATTGAGAAGTATTGGTTGCTGCAACATCCCTGATTGTACCATCTCATTAAAAAGATGGCGAATTCAATAGTAACTGAAGGCGCCCTCCCTGGAAGCCTAATAATATCAGTCCACAGGATTCCACATTATCGTTCTGAATATTCCGGATCGCGTCTTGGCCGCAGGCATCATCCTGGCGCTACTCAGGAGGAGTGCGAAAGCTCAGTTTGACACCGATGAACACATTTTTATAAACTCCCAGCCCTCAGTGTTTCATATAATAGCACCGCCTCCACTACCCCCCCTTTATTGCAAACAATTTTCCTCCAGCAAAACCATTTCCCTCCTCGTTTACCCCAAGCCGATTCCCTGATTAGGCAGCCGATAACGGCTGCTCGCCCTTTTGTTATGACATCAGGTGTTAGAGGGGTATTTTTAGTGCAGCTCTGCGAAAGTAAAAAAAAGAAAACAAATGCAACAGAAATAAAGTCTTTTCATGCCCCTTTTGCAACTGACAAAAAGATGAGAGAGAGAGCACAGGTGCAAGGAGGCAGCAAATCACCCATCCACCCACCCACCCACCCATCCATCCACCCACCCATCCATCCACCCACCCATCCATCCATCCATCCATCCATCCTCTACCGAACCTGTTTATGTAATGGAAAAAGAGAACCAGAGCGGTTGGTCGAACCCTTACCTTAAGCTCACACAGCCTGAAGCAGAGCGGCCGAGCCCTGCTCCCAGAAATCAACCATCCTGTGGCTTTGGAGTGACTCCACTTCAAATCAACAGATTTTACAAAATTTTCCCAACTGACCGTCTTAACCTGTTTTCATACACCATTTAAACAATTTCGCTGTACCCAACAAATAGTATGCTACATTTTAGACGAGTGTCTCCATTAGTATCTAAGATATGGAATGGAGGCTTTAACAAGGGGGTCACAGCCCTAAAAAACGTGTTGCTAAAAAAAAAGAAAAAGAAAAAAAAAAAACACTGAAAAGCTCTACGATTTATTACTATAACTTTTGAACTATTTGTGCAACAGGGTTGATATTATCAGGGACTGTTCTACACTATTAGATGTTTTTAGCTCCGGAAATATTATTCCCAACAAGCAGCATATTTGCCAAGCTATGGCTTACTAAAAATGACCTTATTTCAACCGGATTTGGAGCAAATTCAAGATGATTAGTCGAGAGGCCTCTCGTAATTACCTCAACCAGGATGTACTATGATCACTCGCGCTCGCAGGCGCGTGTGTGTGTTTCAGCAGCATGACTCAAAAAGTCTTCAAGGGATAACCACAAAATTTAATGGGAAGTTAGAATGTATGAATGTATTAAATTTCCAGACCAGTCTGGAGACGGATCCGAATTCTGCAGCCGATTATAACTGCTAGTGGATGAAAACCTGCTGGTGGAGGTATGTGCTCCCTGAGTGCCCTCTAGTTTGAAACAAAATTACTCTTCACTCCAACTCCTACAAAGTACAGCTCATTCATTATTTAATGATCTCATTGAGCAGGTCATTTGTCAGTCAGGTGCGCCAAATTAGGGACGAAGTGAGAGCCTTAACAAGCTAAATCAATCGGAAACAAGTTCCCCGTTCTAAAAGTTTCATGCCGGTACATTTATTTTTTAAAATATAATTCAAAAAATCTCTCTGTCCAGCCTTGAAAGTGGAGGAGAAACAGGTGGCCATTTTGTGTATTGAGTGAATTACACTTGTGCGTTTCATTACGGCGGTGCGGACAGCCAGAGGGCACCAGGACAAGGTCACGCACTCACTCCTGCTCTTTAATTCATGGCAACTCATTCTTAATGGGAGGATGTTAACTGGCTGCATTTCAAAATACGCTGGGTTAAAAAAAATAAATAAATAAAAAAGAGCAACAACAAAACAAAGTCGGACGCGAAACAAAACGCCGCAGGTTTGTATTTTCTTTGGGAACCTGAGAAGGCCGCCCAAGAATTCAGTTCAGCTTCCTGTAAATTATATAGACAAAGAAATCTATTGTGCTGACCAGAAACACACAATAAAAGCACAATTATATGCTAGAAGGGTCCACGACTGGAAATGAACAGAGAGAGCGAGAGAGAGAGGGGCAGGAAGAGATGGATCGAGAAAGAGAGGTGAAGACTGAGGGCGAGGGTGAGATAGGGTGAGATTGAGAAGACGGCGCAGAGAGAGCAGGAGAGAAAGATGGAGGGAAAAGAAAGAATGGAAAGAAAGCGGGAGACTGAAGAGGAGAAAGACGACATGAGAGAGACAAGAAAAGCCAGAAAAAATAGCAGAAAGAGAAGACGAGTACAAGAAGATAAAGAGAGACTGAAGGAGACAGACAGTCAGAGGTGTATAATTAGCGGGGGCCTCGTTGGGAAAGGGTAACCTCAGCCCTGCAGATGAGCCCAGCAGAGAGAGGCCTCTACCTGAGGGCCCCGGCGTACAGGATCAGCACTGTGACCCAGGGTGTGATTTACTGAGGAGGGTCGTGGGGGACACGACCCCGGCACCTTTACAGACAATACTACAATAAACTCAACATAACCCCTTCCACCCGCACACACGATAGTCTTGTGTTCCCCTGCATTTAAAACCCCTGACCGTGACCCGGGGTTCCAGAGACTACCATATGCATTACCCTATCTGGGATTGTGATCGTCTCCAGTGGGCTCTCAGCACTAGATCTGGGAACCCTGGGAGAACAACAAAACGACGTGACCGCGACTGCAGAATCATTTCTCCTTCCACAACACAATCCAATATTGTTCCGACATTCCGGAAAAGGACATCCCTACGATATGGACATTGACTGCACTGCAGTCAAAATGTGCCGCCAAAAAAAGTTGGCTTCATCATCAATACTCATCATGCATATTTTTATTACTGCAATGAAATTCACACATTTACAATGCACTATAAAGGGGAACATTATATTTTTGTGAGGGAGCTGAGATTTTCAGATAGAAACGGAAACAATGCAAATGAGAGAGACAATTCAGTGTCGTGAGAGAAATAAAGGAATGAGTGTAAGAATGCTGCATCATGAGCAGCAATTAAGCAAATAAGCCAATGGAAAACTAGCAAAAATGTGCATTGGCTTGTAGCCAAACAGTGAAAATGCACAAAGGTAAATGGCCAACTAGCGAAAATGCAAATAGGCTTATAGTCAATTGGTAGAAAAGCGGATGGGCTTATTGACAAACCTTCTAAAATACACATTGGCCAATGGCCAACCAGTGAAAATCTATATTTCAAAAACGGCCCATAAGCAAAAATGCACATTGGCTGTTCGACAACCAGAAAAAAATGCACATAAGCAAACATCCAACCAGAAAAAATGAACTGACTGGTGAAATAAAAAAAGGCTTTACTCAAAAAATGTAGAGAAATGAAGGAAGAGGAGAAAAAAGAAAGATGGAGCCAAAACTGCGGAGACAACGACAGGAGAGACAGTCTATAATATTTCTGCACCCGTACACTGCGCTCAGAAAACATACAAATCAGGTCCCCCCTTAAAAACATAACAGCTGCTCTAACGCAGTATGGTGGGTCTCAGCAGGGACACTGGGCAGGACACAGACCGAGCTGATAACCGAAGACGGGCCCAGACATGTTCAGCCACCAGGCTCATCCACCAAGTGTTCATTTACTTTTACCTACCTGGGATAAAAGAAAACCTGGGCTGGATTTTGACTTGAGGCACAGATCTGAGGATCTCTGCACCACAGAGAGGCTACACTCTCAGAGAGAAAGTGTGACTCGAGATTTCTTCACAGAGGAAACCCT
Organism: Gymnothorax reevesii; assembly: GCA_029721435.1. NCBI lineage: Eukaryota > Metazoa > Chordata > Actinopteri > Anguilliformes > Muraenidae > Gymnothorax > Gymnothorax reevesii. The sequence continues at coordinate 97,981,476 of CM056582.1, read as the reverse complement.
TGTAGTCCCTAACGGAACACCAACATGAATTCAGACGCGTCTAGAATGAACTATTTTGCCCAAAAAGAACTCAATAGCTAGACAGGGTCCTCTGTGGAACCGTGGGGAGTAATCTGAAACATGCCTGCATAGAAGTGTCAAGCGACACCCTGAAACTGTAGCTCGAGCCACCAGGCAACCTGTGAACCACCTGGGAACACTTGTGCGGATCCTTCCTGTCAAAGCAATAACTTCAACAGTTTCAAGTGGAATCTTTCAAAATTTGGTATGGACATTTATAACTACTAGAGGAAGAACCCTATCCATTTTGGTGAATTTATAATTAATTTCAATGCTATAAATGAACAAATGCAATCATACTAATGCAGTTTTTACCAAAATCTCAGTAATGGTGCATTATGTTGTCACATTTGACTAAATGGGACATCACAGATTGGGGACTTTGGGGATTCACTCATACTGTCGAGGTTGACAGCATCCGCATACTCTTAATTTATTCAAGGAGAGGCGATGAAAACGTTGCAAGAGACAACTCCATCCACATATCCCACAATGCACCAGTCCTGGCAGAGAACACTGAAATAACAGGGGACTCGATGCCATTGGGGAAGAGGAGGGCAGGATATTTGGCTGCGAAGACTACCTTTAATTTAATGAGACTGGCTGCATTGGAGCGGGGGGGGGGGGTTTCTATCATGAGTCAAACAAAGAGGCTCAGATTCTCACATTTTAAATCTCATAGCGTCCCACCAAGCTACACTATCCGGGCACAACTGCAATACTGCTGCTCCATCCCTCTCACCCCCACCTCCCCCGCTGCGGCTGCAGTAAGCGACAACGATGTTCCCGTGGAGGTTATGTTCTGCTTTGGTTTCCAAAGCAGGCGACACTGGAAGAGCTAAAATATAGTTTTCCACATGTAAAGCTCTCTCTCTCTTGCTGTTCTCTCCTTCGATGCGAAAGGAGGAAGTGATGCGTGTGACTATGGGTATGGCAGAGGGCATGACCTCGCAGTCACCGAGCCTTCCTTCAGGTAATCTAGCGCTGTGGTTGAATAGTCAAAAAAAATCGTATCCTATCATCTGATCCCGAGCTGCTTTTTTAGTGACTGCAAAGGAAAATGACACGAGGTTAAGGAAAGATGTGAGGGAGATTTTGTAAGGATTTTAGAGAAGGGAATCTGATAGCGCTTAAACGGTCAAGTCTGCTTGTTTTTACAAACAGCTGAATGGTTAGATTGTCGCAAGGAACTGTGGGGCTGCTGCATTTCCTCTCTTTTTGTTAAAGATGGTGCAGTGGTGCCCAATGTTAAAGCTGATAGGGAGTTAGACTCCCTTTTCATACAGCTCTTCTCATTACTGGCTCTTTAACCCCTTTGTGCAGAATACAAACGGTTCCAATTTTGCCTGTTATGCAGGAGCCTATTTAAGCTTTTTAGCTCAGTGCTTGTGTCACAGAGACTCTGTAAAATTATTCCAGCATAGCAAGACATTTGGAAATTCAATTACAGAATTATTACGGAATTAAATTTCAGAATTTACAGTTGCTGGCGTCTATATCTGCGCAAAGGGGTCTGGAATTTTCCGAAACAAAAATGAATAAAAATAAATAAATAGATAAATAGTTCGATCAAAGGCCAGAGTCAGGAAGAATAAGTCCAATCAGGTCATGGAGGGAATGTCAGGTTTGGCAGTAAAACTCCAGGATATTGTCCTGTTCTGAGGAAGTCACAGCTATAGTGTTCACACATCGGACTCAGGCATTTTTCTTTCGAGAGATTTCGAGAGATTGAAGGGGAATCTGCAAAAACTTTTCATAGTTTCTGCATTCACAGTAAAAAAAAAAGAGAAAAAAATAATAAAAGGAAACAAATGTGAATGTTTTTGTGCTAAAAAAGTTAAAATGGCAGAGTAGATAGGTCTGTTAGGAATAACTTCCTCCTTCCATTAAAAACATAACGCAGAATTGTGACATAAAGCATGATAAATATGACAGGGTCCAAAGAGGATGGCACTTAATATTCATGACACTGTGTCTTCCATTGCCAAAACCCAGCCATAAGAGTCACAAGGGAGGCGCGACCTATTAAACGGATCCTCAGGGAGGACATTTTAGACCCGCATAATCATACGAGGAGGAAGAAAAAAAACAGCTGTGGAGAGCCAAACGTGCATTTCAGCAGAGCGCTACACAGATTAATGAGCGGAAAAGCATGTTTAGACTGGGAATATTTTGGAACGGTTCTGTTTCCGACGCTCTCCTCCAGAGAACGCGAGCGGAACTGGGTCGACCCCACCGTGACGCAGCGCCAAAAAACAGAAAAGTCACGCTGTTGCTCATTTCAATCTCCTCCTGCCCTTGGCCACCTCCGCAACCCTCCTCAAACTCCGCAATACGATCCCCAGCTCCAAAGTCCTCCTCTTACCTTCCAACATTTTGTAACAAGGGATCGGATGTCAAAAAACAGTTAGCGAGCCACAAATTGCCTTCCTCTGAGCCTAAGATGAACCAGGCCCCCTAATGAAAACCCTCATCCCACTTGCGAGGATGAAAGGGAAGGCAGCTGAGCGCAAGTATTAGCCGACTGCTTTTTTGATGCCAACAATGCAGCTTAATATAGACGGCGAACGTAACAAGATCCCTCCCAAAACTACAATTAAGCCCCGAGATATGACAAAAGACCAAATAGGTCCCTTATATGCAGAATCAGAGAAAAAGCTAAGCTGCTTTGCTAAATAAATCCCAGGCTCCCAGCACAAAGGAGGGAAAAAAGCAGCTTTAAAAGATCGGCCGGGGCAGGGATGGAGCCAGAGAGGCAACAAAAATCAATGTTCGCCATTTGGTTTCAAGTGCCTCCTGGTAATTACAGGGACCCTGTACAGGGACGGTCGTTCTAGAAGCAAATCCCAGGAGGACAGCGTGGAGTCGGTGCTCTCACAGGTGCAGGGTGATCTGTGAGCACTCGGCTTGGGCGAGTCCACGTCGATTAAAAAGGGGGAGACCCACAGTATTACTTTGTCAGCTAAAGTCTGTGTTATACTGTAGCCCTGCAGTCACTGCTTCAATCTCAGATGAAATCTCTGTAAAAGTGGCAAAAACTAGAGCCCTGACAGCTCGGGCAGCAGGAAGGGTGGGTTAGCAAGCCTGCACATCGCCCCTTGATTAAGAAGCGGTCAGCCAAGGCCCATTCGTAAGCCTCAAACACATATCCCAAGCAATTCAGCCTAAAAAAGAAAAGCGAGAACAAATCTCCTCGGAGAAGAACGAGGGCGGCGTTGATTTATTTTCCGGCCTACATTTCTCCCAGGAGGAACCCAGCATGTTCCGTGGAAGCGCCTCAAATACAAGAGTGAGTAATAAATACAACTGCCGCTGACCCCAGACATCGCCTGACTGAAGCGCGGGAGGGGAGAGGAGGCCAGAGTATGGATCCTCTGAAAACAACACGTGCCCAAAAAGAGCTGTATCAACAGAGCGCCCTTAACACTCCCCCAAAACACAGGGTTTTACGCACATAAGAATTCTGCCGCAACAACTAATTATTATTCTACCAATAACTGACTGAGCAGGACACTGCAAAAAAGACTTTTCACTGGACCGACAGCCTGACTGACTAATAATAGCCTTTAAGTCAGTTTACGGAATCTATGGCATTGCAGGTGAAGAAATCTCTCCCCGCCCAGCGCAGACACAAAGAAGCTGCGAGAGAACGAATCCTCAGGTGAAGTGAGTAGAAGTCACAGTGAAGTCTGTAATTATTTGAACAGAGAAACAAGAACTTGAACATTGACTGAGGTAAACAAAGTGGAGAGTCTTCCGGCGCAGTTATCCAATACAGAAATCTTGCTTTGAGCAATCGGACTCTCAGCCACTGGAAGCCAAGTAAGGAAGTAAATTAATAAGTAAATAAATAAATAAACAAACCTCCAGTCGCTGGACGATTTCCCGAATGTCCTCCCCGCAGCTGTCCTGGGCAGAGAACACCACGCACTCCCCGCGCTCGTAGAACACCTTGATGCTCATGAGGCCCGACGTCCAGCCAATCACGTCTCGGCAGGAGCAGTTGAAGATGACGTTTTTGGACTCCTCCTCGATGAGCACGATGAACTCGTTGGAGATGGCCAGCAGGCTCTCGACGTCAGCCGACAGGCCAAAGTCACGGGCCACGACGCTCCAGGTGATGGCGCCGGCGCTCTGCAGGTGGGCCCCGCGGCGAGGCTTGGTCTTCTCCTTCTTCTTGGCGCCCAGCGTGATGAAGCTGAACTTCACGGCCGAGTCCACCGTCGCCGTGCCCACAAAGTTCTCCGCCAGGTCCTTCAGGTACTCCTGACGAGTGCGGGTCGCCATGGCGCGGAACTTCTCGGACTTGTGCGCTGCATTCTCGCCGTTGATCACCTTCGCCAAAAGAAAGTCCCGGAACACTGCGGACTTTGGGAACGTCACCCCCTTAGGGATGGGAGGGCCGAAAGGCGGGACATCTTTGGACCTGGACACAGCCACACTGGGGGAAAAAGAAACAAAAACTGCAGTTAGAAACGATTTGAGATGAGACAAAATGTCTCTGGAAAGCAACAGTAGTACTTTGACAATGCTACATCCACGAGACATTTCAGCATTATTGTGCTGAAATTTAATGTCCGCATAGTTACACTCAGACGTTTCACCATCTTAATAATGTTAAACCATGGTTGCCCATCCCTGTTCTGGAGTTCAACAGTCCGATAGGTTGTGACCCTAGTTAGCAATTCAATTAAATTTCTAGCTGTTGAATTAAGGGTTGTTTTATTAGGGTTGGAGTGAACACCTTCAGGGACAAGGTGTATAAGGCCAACATACGCCAACCAAAGACTTCGGTTTTTACTCCAATCGTGATCAGGTTTGATGAAGTATTTACAATCAGCAATTAGTCACAACCATGGATACAAGGCACACAGCCCTTTTAGCCAATCAGAGAGTTTACAGTACATAAAGAGACAAATAAAAATGAAAATTAAGTGGCCCAGCAATATTTTGATTTGAGATGACTCACAGACGTGCAAATACTCTCAACAAAAATATAAACACAACACTTTTGTTTTTGCTCCCATTTGTCACGAGATGGACTCAAAGATCTAAAATTCATTCCAGATACACAATATTACCATTTCTCTCGAACATTGTTCACAAATCTGTCTAAATGTGTGATAGTGAGCACTTTTGCTTTGCCGAGACAATCCATCCCACCTCACAGGTGTGCCACATCAAGATGCTCATCAGACACCATGATTAGTGCACAGGTGTACCTTAGACTGTCCACAATAAAAGGCCACCCTGAAATGTGCAGTTTTTGCTTTATTGGGGGTCTGGGGACTCAGAACCAGTCAGTATCTGGTGTGACCACCATTTACCTCATGCAGTGCAACACGTCTTCTTCGCATAGAGTTTATCAGATTGTCAATTGTGGCCTGTGGAATGTTGGTCCACTCCTCTTCAATGGCTGTGCGATGTTGCTGGATATTAGCGGGAACTGGTGCGCGCAGTCGTATACACCGGTCAAGCATATCCCAAACATGCTCAATGGGTGACATGTCCGGTGAGTATGCTGGCCATGCAAGAACTGGGACATTTTCAGCTTCCAAGAATTGTGTACAGATCCTTGCAACATGGGGCCGTGCATTATCTTGCTGAAACATGAGGTGATGTTCATGGATGTATGGCACAACAATGGGCCTCAGGATCTCATCACGGTATCTCTGTGCATTCAAAATGCCATCAATAAAATGCACCTGTGTTCTTCGTCCATAACAGATGCCTGCCCATACCATAACCTCACCACCACCATGGGCCACTCGATCCACAACATTGACATCAGCAAAGCGATCACCCACACGACGCCACACACGCTGTCTGCCATCTGCCCTGAACAATGTAACGACGATCTGGAGTCAGGTTAAGACCCCGATGAGGACGACGAGCATGCAGTTGAGCTTCCCTGAGACGGTTTCTGACAGTTTGTGCAGAAATTCTTTGGTTATGCAAACCAATTGCTTCAGCAGCTGTCTGAGTAGCTGGTCTCAGACAATCTTGTAGGTGAACCTGCTGGATGTGGAGGTCCTGGGCTGGTGTGGTTACACGTAGTCTGCGTTTGTGAGGCCGGTTGGATGTACTGCAATATTCTCTGAAACGCCTTTGTAGACTGCTTATGGTGGAGAAATGAACATTCAATGCCCGAACAACAGATCTGGTTGACATTCCTGCTGTCAGCATGCCAATTGCACGCTCCCTCAATGCTTGCGCCATCTGTGGCATTTTGCTGTGAGACAAAACTGCACATTTCAGAGTGGCCTTTTATTGTGAACAGTCTAAGGTACACCTGTGCAATAATCATGGTGTCTGATGAGCATCTTGATGTGGCACACCTGTGAGGTGGGATGGATTGTCTCAGCAAAGCAAAAGTGCTCACTATCACACATTTAGACAGATTTGTGAACAATGTTTGAGAGAAATGGTAATATTGTATATCTGGAAAGAATTTTAGATCTTTGAGTCAATCACATGACAAATGGGAGCAAAAACAAAAGTGTTGAGTTAATATTTTTGTTGAGTGTATACATGGGTCATTCCATACTAAACTGTACAATTCACTGCGTTGCATAAGAATGACCAATAAAGTTTTTTCGAAGAGAATTAAATGATTTGCATTGTTCATATTTATTCACTGCTGGATTGAAGATATACATAAGAAAAAAAAAAAAACGATCCAACAAAACAGCAGAAAAAGTGGTGTCCTCATGTCAGCCAAGGCATTTTGAAAGCCATATTTTGTTACAAAATTTGGCAGCCAACTTCATGAAATGCTCATGACATGACATGTCTGTTGATACTTCGAAACAAAGTAAAATTAAATATTGCAGAGAAATACCCATAATAACGGTTTCAATTGTCTGCACTTAATTACCCGGACTCGTTTGATCAGAAATGCAATTTGAAATGACCGTTGTGGGCGCAACCATTCAATTTCACAAGGCATCAGACAATCTTATATATCATGCTTTTAAAAATAATAATTGAAAGAAGAAAAATTTTCCATTTCTTAATATCGCGTTACGTCCATAACAACATCAAGAAACATGCGTAGATCGTGTCCTGCGCATAGATTGAATAAAAAGATGGACGCAGCACCCTGATCTAAAAAAAGTGAGGCTGATTTGGAAATCTCAAAAAATTTGCATTATACTTGATAGCCTGCAGATGGCGATGTTGGTGGTTGCAGAGAGAAGTTCAATGTTACTGAGGTCTATGAGAAATTGACCCTGCTTTGCCACCTGATTTATAATTTCATTCTTATTCTTTGAAATGCCTTCTTGTGAATAAAATAATATATTCCTTTGGTGATTCAGAGCAACAGGTAACCAGCTACAAAACGTTAACAATGCTTTGCACTGAAACCAGGAGAACGGAATACAAACATTGAGCACAATAGACACGAAAAACATTGACCGGGCGTAATAGCCCATAAATGTTACTGATAGACTGAGGCCATTTATCATACAAAAATATTGACTTTGAAATGTATCTGATTTTCAGGAATTCAACATCTGTTTTGTGTCCTCGTTACACCCACAACGCCTGCCACCTCAGAACATTATGGGGTCACTGAAATGAAGTGATCACTCGGTTTATCTTCTTGCCTGCTCATTTGTGATGCCCTTGAATGGGGTTTCACCACTGCCATGAAAAACTTTGGAAAAGGTGTTTTGGAATTTTCATCTACATTGTAATACATTTGTTAAGTTTAGTATGGAATGACCCATATGCATTGTGCTGAAATTTACAGCGATGACTCAAACCATTGTGACTCAGATTTTTCAAGTACCATCTTGAGGCCAGAAATTGCTTGTGAATGAAGTAAATTTAATAAAGGCTAACGGAAATGGTCTAGAATAACTGTAACCCACTTTGTTCCTTGTGGTTTGGTGTCCTGTAGGCCTTCACAACCACAACAGAACCTGTCAAACCTAAGAGCTAAGACCTAAAGAACTGTAAATCTTCAACAACAGGATTGACAGCCACTGCTTTATCAAGACGTTTTTTCTGGTGTCATTTTCTCCGAAGAGAAGCTCATTCCCAACCACAACAGCAGCAGAAGTGCGTATTTTCAAAAAAGAGACGAAACAAATTCGCAGCAGATGGAGGCTTCAAAGCACGTCTGACCCCCCTACTGCAAAAGCATTTACGGGAGGGGAAAAACCATCAAATGAAGATGAATTCTTTAAAACCATCCATGGGGTACGCTCTTCACAGAGAGAAACTGAATGTCCCAAAGGAGTTTTGAGAATAAATGTGGAGTTCAAACTAATGTCATTTATCTTGTGAGTTTTATTACAGAATTACCCTACTAGATTACTCGCCATAGATACTGAAAGAGCAGCCGATATTCTTAGAGCCAAGTTTCCCAGAAGCCCAAGTATAACAAAAGCATCAGTGCAGCTGTTTGTTCCCTGAGCAGTGCTCCTGTGATCTGAAAAAACCTAGTACATATGTCACTTTTGGGAGAAACTGGGTTTGACCCTCTTTTGCAGTAATTAAGAGTGGTGAAAATCTTAAAACACTAGCCATCAGTGTTATTTGAACTGTCTAGATCAAGTTTCTATTATTTTTTTCGGTTAGGAAAAGTCCAGAATCCAAAGGTTTTTGTTCAGTTGCGAGAATCTTTGCCACTGATAAATTCACCAGGTTTTTGCAGATCACAGGAGAATGGTCTTCACTGCACAAAGGTTCACAAGGGAATATGGGCCTCCTACAAGGTCAGATCAACCGAAAGTAGTTTTAGGGGAAAAGAAGTAACTGTAATGACGGTCATTAGGCATGTAAACGGCAGAACTGTGCCACTCACCTGTAGCAGACGTTCTCAGTGCAGGGGTTGTGAACTTTGACGATGACGAAGACATGCTGGAAGTGAGAGCGGATGTTTTTTGGGGTGAAGGGGAGGGCCCCCGGCTCCTGGAAAACGATGGTGACGATGTCATTCCCAATGTGCCTCTTCCTCAAGAGCTTCAAGAAAAAAGAAAAAAAAATGTGATGACATGGTTTAAATATTGTAGTTTAAAATGTTAAATGCTTCACTTGGATTTTCTTCGAAGTACTGGAATTTTCTAATTACTGTAGCTCTACATGCCAGGTCACACGGAGCCATACCAAGCATTTCGTAATCCTAAGGCAAATTAATAATTAAATCAATAAATACAAAGTAATTTGAGGCTGTCCAAAACTATTGGGCACCTTCCAATTTGCCAACTTGGATTCCACAGTGACAGCGCTATGTAGTCTAAAAGACTTATAAAATCCTTCTTGGCATCTGTGAGAGCATCCCACAGTTAATGACCATTCCCTCAGCTGCTAGCACTTCCATCATCAGTGACACTCGAGTTGTAGAAAATCAATGCCTAAAGCAATAGTCTTGGACCACGTCCCTGGATATTTACCATGCTGATGGTTTTCATTCCAACCCTAATTTGGCACAACTGATTCCACTGATTAACAGCTAAACGCTATTGCTAGCTGTTGACTAAGATATGAGGTGGCATTCCGGCGCTGTGGGTAGCACTGCTGCCTCTCAGCAAGAAGGTCACAAGGTCAAATCCAACCTGGGGCTGTTATGAGTGCAGCTTGCTAGTTCTAACCGCGTTTGCTTTGGAGAGAATGAATTATGACAATACGGCCTTAAGGAAGAGCTGAAGTGTCGTTAAACGTGATAAATAAATAAGATATGCTTCGCTAGGGCTGGAGTGAAAACCAGGATAGTGGAATGCCAGGAACGAGATTAGTGACCAGTGAACCAAAGGCTGAAGGTAAAATCAAACCAGTTTGATGTTCTCTCTAGAGTTACAGTCAAACCAAAGATTGAACAGAACAGATAACGATGATAACACCAGTGGTGTATGCCATGCAGGGTAGCGCCTGATCTGACTAATGAGAGGGACTCATCAGTTATCATCTGTCTGGGAGCAAAGGATTCTGGGAATGGAGTGAGGTAATCCCCTTCAACAGTATTGCTCTGGCATGTTGGAATGGTTTGTGTTCATGGGGGGGGGGGGGTGTGTGTGGAAGTAAAACAGGGTGGTTTGGCTCCAGTGAGTGACCGGCGAAACGTCCGTAAAGAGGCGATTGACGAGAGAAGACCACAAATGTTGATGGTAAGAAGAAAGGCAGACTTGAGAAACCAAACCACCTCATGACTTCAACACAATCTGGAACTCATCCTCTACAGCCGAAACCGTCCCATCCTCCGGCCAAACCTCAAACTGAACCTGGCTTGAAGTTTTTGTGGAGTACTCCTCGGCAATAATCAGCAATAACAACACAATGACATCACACGGATGAGATAAAATAGTTACTTCCAGAGAATTTATTGGATCCATCAACAATGGACATGTTGGGCCTACTTTCATGCATGAAGTGTTCATACAGGATATAGCAATGCTAGGCAGATGTGCTAATTGTGAAGTGCATAGTTACACATTTAAACACATTTTGAGGGTTTACACTGTTTGGTCTGTCCAAAGTATGAATAAAACTGGGTCAGCGGCGAGTTCTGGAACATTCCAGGCAGCAGTGACAGTTATAGTGATTCAATAGGGCCTTCATGTTTCTATAAATGCTTTGCCTCACTATGTGGTTCCAGTGGTGGTAATTTAAAAATGCAGGAGCAAGCCAAACAAGTGTGGGCAGTCTCTCATCAAACGGACTGTTCTGGGCTCTCAGTTGAAACCAGGACAGATTTTTTCCTCAGTCTTGTGAAGAGTAGTGGGCATTATGGCTGCCATAATTTTCTCCTACACCCACCTATGATTGCAGCGTAAAGCCAGAGATTACTGCATCCGATCCCTGGAGAGTCAGACGTCTTTCGAGAACAGTATCAAACCAAATCCCCTTCTAATCCTGCCAATTGAGGGCAAAGTGAGCCAAAGCCCAGTTAAGCTCCTCCCACCCCTGCATCACAAGCAGAGATGACATCATTTGTTGCCATGATGGTGCTCGGTGACCGTCCAACTGCTTACAAGCGAATTGGAAAAATGTGCTTCCAGGGATAAAATTCTGATTTCCTCCTGATTGATGGGGTCAGATTTTTTTGGTCGAAAGGTCACTGGTGAGGTCATGAGTGTGTGGCCTTCATTACTGGACATACATCCGCTACATCCGCTAACGGAGTACACAATGTGTGTGTGCATGTGTAAGAGGTGTGTGTGCGCCTATGAACAAGCGTTTTTAAGTCTGAGTTGGATACGTGGGCGGATTTGTCTGCCTCAGGGATGTGTGTATGTGTTTGTGTTTGCGTGTGTGTGTGTGTGTGTGTGAGAGTGTGTGTGTATGTGTGTGTGTGTGTGTGTGTGTGTGTGCGCGCGTGTGGGTTGGCGCATTTTTTTGCGTGCGAGTTTGCATGTCTGTATGCACATTTGTTTTCTGCATGTGTGTGTTTTGTGTGTATGCACAAGTACATTTATGTGTGTTTGTGTCTGTATTCTCTCACCTGCTGGGGGTTGTTGGGGGTGTATGTACTGGATTCTCTCACCTGCTGGGGGTTGTTGGGGTGTATGTACTGTATTCTCTCACCTGCTGGGGGGTGTTGGGGGTGTATGTACTGTATTCTCTCCCTTGCTGGGGGTTGTTGGGGTGTATGTACTGTATTCTCTCACCTGCTGGGGGTTGTATGTACTGTATTCTCTCACCTGCTGGGGGTTGTTGGGGGTGTATGTACTGTATTCTCTCACCTGCTGGGGGTTGTTGGGGGTGTATGTACTGTATTCTCTCACCTGCTGGGGGTTGTTGGGGTGTATGTACTGTATTCTCTCACCTGCTGGGGGTTGTTGGGGGTGTATGTACTGTATTCTCTCACCTGCTGGGGGTTGTTGGGGGTGTATGTACTGTATTCTCTCACCTGCTGGGGGTTGTTGGGGGTGTATGTACTGTATTCTCTCACCTGCTGGGGGTTGTTGGGGGTGTAGGGCAGCAGAGTCGATACATGGAACATAAGCTCATAGTCCTTATAGGTGGTGTAGAGGGAGTGAGTTCCTGTGGAGTCCGCTGTGGAAATACGACATGATAGATTGGTACAGATAATCACACTCATGAACACACATTACACACGTGCACGCACACACACACACACACGCACGCACACACAGGCACGCACGCACGCATGCACGCACGCACGCACGCACGCACACACACGCGCACGCACACACGCACGCACGCGCGCGCACGCACGCACGCACGCACGCACGCACACACACACGCACACACACACGCACACACACACGCACACACACACGCACACACACACACGCACACGCACGCACGCACACCCGCACACACACACGCACACACACACGCACACACACACGCACACACACACGCACACACACACGCGCACACACACGCGCACACACACGCGCACACGCACGCGCACACGCACGCACACGCACGCACACGCACGCGCACGCACGCACGCACACGCACGCACGCACACACACGCGCACACAGGCACACACAGGCACACACAGGCACACACACACCCACACACGCACGCACGCACGCACGCACGCACGCACGCGCACACACACACACAAACGCACGCGCGCGCACACACACGCACACACACACACGTTTGTTGAAGTACACTTGGAAGTGCAATGTAGCGACTTACTTTCATTCAATATATCCTTTCCCACACCCTAACCATGACCTACCAGATATTGCCCAACCCCAACTCTAACCGTAACCTTAACCTCATCCCAACTGTTACCGTAACTGTGATTTTAACCAACCACCACTAATCCTCCGTAATCCTCTGAGGGAACCACACAAACTGTACTCAAAGAATAAGTCTTTCAAAAGAATAGTTTCCCCACAAGTATAGCTATGAAAGCCCCCCCACACACACGCACAGGTTGTCCACCCAGAGTTATTCAGTCAACCTGAAGCCATGGCCGACACCACAAGTATTCACTGAATCAACATGAATTCATGCAGAGGAGGCCAAATACAGGGAGACGGGTCTCTTCAACTTCTATTGGCCAGAAATGATATTCATTCTTTCGCTCAACCAATCACAGCACCCCCTCCTTTATCACTGAGATCCTTGCCTGGGGACTGGCCAAATGCAAGCTCCCAAGCACAGGGACAATGACCAATCACCAGTACAGTATGTGTACACATCCTGCATCAACGTGACTGGAATAGACCCTCTAACAGGATACCTGACTCCTGCGTACTGACCCACGAAACACAGAGGCACTTAACCCTTCCTGATCCATCAGCGGACCTGCACCTCTTTCTGTACATACTGGCGTGTGTTTACTGTGGTACTGAGTGATCCAAGTAATCTTATTATAGTCTGTAAGCATCAAGCTAAGCCCTGCAGAGACAGGTGTGTGTCAGGAAAACCTCGAGCTGGGCTCTGTACTTGCTGAAGTCGTGAAGTGTGTGTGTGTGTGTGTGTGTGTGTGTGCGCGCAGGTGTGTACTCACTCTTGTTGTCAAGCTGGGCTCTGTACTTGCTGAAGCCCTTTAATCTCACTCTCTGTCCCAGCAGGTCGAGGAACTCATCGAAGGCGGGGCCTGCGCTCTCATTATTATACATCTCCTCCTCTGTACTCTGACCTCCCTTACAGTACAGGATACCCACTTTGTGCTGGAAACTCAGCTGTGTGTGTGAGGGGGGAGAGAGGGAGGGATGAGGGACAGAGAAGAGGGGGTGGGAGAGCAACAGTGTTTAAAATCAGACAAATCCATCACGACAGAGAAAGGAAATCAGCACTGAAATACATATTTTCTCTAACATTGTTTGGTTTCATTGAAGCCATTATAAACTACACTAAGCTCTACGCACAAAAAATCTTCATCTTAATACTGCAGCCATCACAGTGCGTAAGTCACATACAGAGAGGATAACTGCCAGACTATATCTGCTGTGGTACAAGGCTGTTTCACAGTGAATGATTATTTGCCACATTGTCAGAATAAATTTCATCAAAATCACTTCACCTCGGCTGCCACAAAAAGACTATTCAAGACCATCAGCCCCCGACTCTCCGAAAACTCTCCTAAGACCCCATCCCGCCCCCACCCTCCTCACTGAGGAACAATGGCCCATTGAAATTCAATTTCCCCTCTCCTCAGATGGCTGACAGGCCGTCTCACACGTGTGATCCTGTAAAGGAACACTCCGTCAACACGTGTGTAACGCCAACACCTGAACCAAAAAAACTGAGCAAATCATGAATGATGCATCAGAGCAGTATTATAAATGCGACAAAAGGGGCTTTCTTATGCCCCAGAACTATCGTGTGTGTGTGTGTGTGTGTGTGCGCGCGCACACAAACGTGTGTAGGTCCTATATGCGAGCACGTGTATGTCAGTGTGTGCATACACATGCTTAACTATGTGCATGCACGAATGTTTCTCAGTGTGAGCGTGCATAGATGCTTACTTGCGCGTGTGTGTGCATGCAGTGGCTTGTGCATGCTTACCTGTGCTATCAAGTATGCACGTGTGCAAATGCTTAACAATGTGCATCTACTCATGCTTCTGACCAGTGAGTCTGTGTATATGCGTGAATGCTTCTGAACTTTGTGCGTGCGTGTGTGCGCGTGTGTGTGTGTGTGTGTGTGTGTGTGCGCGCGCGTGTTTGTGTGTGTGTGTGTGCGCGCGTGCGCGTGTGTGTGTGTGTTTGTGTGTGTGTGTGTGTGTGTGTGGGTGTGTGTGCGGGTGTGTGTTTGTGTGTGTGTGCGTGTGTGTTTGTGTGTGTGTGTGCGTGCGCGTGTGTGTTTGTGTGTGTGTGCGCGTGCGCGTGTGTGTTTGTGTGTGCGTGCGTGTTTGTGTGTGCGCGTGCGTGCGCGTGTGTTTGTGTTTGTGTGTGGGGGCGCGCGTGTGTGTTTGTGTGTGTGTGTGTGTGTGTGTGCGTGCGCGTGTGTGTGTGTGTGTGTGCACACACTCATGCTTACCTAAATAAGTGTGTTGTGCATGTGTTCATGTCCACTCACGCATACCTGTGCAAGTATGTGTGTGTAACCATGCCTACTTCTATGAATGTGTGCACTTATGCCAACCTGCGCATGTGTGTGCATGCATGCTTACCTCCATGGGTGAAAGAGCATGTGTAAGTGTGTGTGTGTGCGTGCGCAAACGCGTGCTTGTGCGTGCGTGCGTGCGTGTGTGCGTGCATGCTGGTACACACATAAAATCCCCAAACTGTGACAGATGTCGGAGCTGCAGTAGGGGAGGACAGTAATCAGGCTCAGAGCTGCTCTCCAGCGCCTCCACACTGAGACGCTGCATTATTTATGATGCTCACAAATGCCAAAGGACCTCCTGCAGCAAAGCCCGGCCAATCTGCTTTTCAAACCCTGCAAACCCAGCCAATCACACGCAGGGGTCAAAGGGCACTCACGCTGGGCAACAGGCCCCCCAGACAGAAATGGGCGTACATAAAACCCAAGGATGCCGTGGTCTCTGTGGCAACAGCGTGTGCCAGGCACACGCTCCCCCATCACTCAAGACAAGTGGTCCCCTGGCCCGTTGCCATGGCGACAGCATCACCGCCTGCGAGACTGGCGTCTGGGACAAACGCGAAGAGCTTCAAACAACCTTGCATTCATCCACTCACTCACTCATTCATTCACTCAGTCACTCACCCATTTATTCTTTCAAGTCCTTTTCTTTATTTCTTTTTCCTTCCGTTTTAAAGGAGCACGCACTCAGTTTTCTGATGAAATAAACCTAAAAATCAGTGCTTGACCGCAGCTCCACACCCCATTCCTCCATCCCCACAGCAAACAATCAAAATCTGATGCTGAGATAGTGAGACCTACCACACAGATAACAACTAAAGACAGCTGAACAAAAGAAGAAAGGTTACGCTTGTGTTCTGTTCACTTCAGGGGTGTAAAAGTGTTGGGGTGTAGTACATGTACTCAGTGAACATGCCCAATTCCTCCAGATGAATAGAACAATGCCTCAGAATTTCAGGATAAAGAAAATGCATGACTACATTACAATATCAAAAAATGCTGATCCTTTCTTACTCCAGGGCCATATAAGTTTTAAATAAGTAGCACAGTTTTTCGGAAATCCAAACTCCGCCGTAACCCTTAGCAACCCTCCCAGCCAGAGCTTTAAACGACTGAACCTGCTTCAAACAGCTCCACCTCCCAGTTATCCTGATGGGAGGCTCAGAAACACCTCCGGACGCCCACGGCTACGCTGCTACCGCTAACCAGAGTGAGCTGATAACGCACACAGAGACACAAAAACACACTGCCTGCCTGCGTGCATAATGCATCAGCAGCCCGGAGAAACCAGGCTACGTCAGGAAGGAGATTAACGTCACGCTGAAGCAGCTCCTCTCTCGTTCAGAAATAAGCAGACCTCAATGCTGCTCACTGTTAACGCTGCCCGTTAAACAGGGTTACTGATTCAGAACTCAAGCCCTCTTATAGAGTCCATTGCTGGGTGTCTGCCATGGGTCTAACACTGTCTTCCCTCCTGAAGAACCCCACTCATTCTCTCATTGTTTACCTCATTTCACCTCTTCTCTCTTCCTCTTGTTTTAACTCCCTCTCTGTCCTCTCTCTCCCTCTCTTTTCCCGTCTCTACATGTCTGAATATCTGAGAGTACACCAGTGCTAAAAAAAAATCATTTCTTCCACTCCTCTCCTGCCCAAGTACTCCAGGACACAAGATGGTAATGGCAGAGAGAAGGACTGATTTTAGGGTTGAGATGTACACCCTCTCAAATCTCTCCACTTCTCTCTCTTTCTCTCAATCTTGCCCCTTACCCTACGCTCTGGTCTTCACTCTCTAATGGTACACCCACACCAAAAACTACAACTATAATGAGGACTTGCGGATCCCAAGCAATCCTGTCAACTAGAATGATATAAAAAAATAATGGTAATACGTTACAATAAGGGTACATTAATTAACAGTAGCTAATGCAGTAAGAAGCATTAACTATTGGTTAATTAACAATAAACTAATGGGTCTACTAATCATTAACTAATGCTGTTCATGTTAACTAAGGAATTCATTAATACATCAATGAATAGTTTGATAGTTTGAGTTGTTACTTAAGGGATACTGGAAAGATGTTTTCAAACTCCATAATAAGGATGTCAAAAAGCATTAATAAATGGTAAGTTAAGGTTAGCAAATGTGTATTTAGCTCTCTGATGCATTAGTTAACTGTTAATTAATCTGTTGTTAATACTTATTACTGCATTTACTACTGTACCCTTATTGTAAATGTTACCAAAATAATAAATCAAAACCATCTTTCTTTGTGTGGATGGGCCTCAACATCTAAATTTCTCCCCTTCTGGCGAGAAAATTTTACCACGTTAGCCCATCTCCTCCATGACCTGAGGGTCCGCACGCCTGCTTTAGTGCTTCAGTGGTCCAGCCTCCTGTCAATCACACAGAAGTCAGTCTGTCTGCATGATGTGATTATGTAGCCTGAGGAAACGGAGCGTTTCATCAATGTCACAACACTGCTCTCGCAAGTAAAAACATTATAGGAATGTTTCCTGTCACATAGGTCTAAACACTGACCCAACTGTCCAGCCACTGCTAAAACTCCTAGAATCATACAGTCTAACGGGCCACAATAACAATAATATAATGAAAATGAACTAAATTTAATAACAAGCAAAAGACCAAGAGGCGTTCTGCATAACGGTCGCTCTCACTCGCCAACACACGTTTGAAAATAATACCAAAAAGGACGTTTCGTGATTTGCAGTAACCCAAGCAGCCCTAACTTTCTGGAACAGAATACTTCCTCGGCCATTACAGAAACACCAGTGTGGTGGGCCATCCCAGCCATGACGGTAAAATTTAACTTCCAGCCTTTCTAGAGCCTACATGCAGAGCAACAGAGGAAACTCCACTGTGTACAAGACAAACACTAAAATTGCTCACTGGAACTATTCCTGGCTCCAGAC
This sequence comes from Gymnothorax reevesii, assembly GCA_029721435.1. NCBI lineage: Eukaryota > Metazoa > Chordata > Actinopteri > Anguilliformes > Muraenidae > Gymnothorax > Gymnothorax reevesii. Next base: position 97,963,496 of record CM056582.1, on the reverse strand, counting down.
CGATGAACCTACGCACGTTAGAAATGCCCCATGAGCCCTTAGAGTGCTATAGGAGAACTATAGTTGCCCAATGCTGTGATATCAAAATCAGATGCTGTTGAAAATCTGTCGTGTGGCAACTTGTTTAAAAGAGCTCCCGCAGGGGAGCTCTTTTAAACAAGTTGCCACATGATAGATTATCAAAAGCTCAGGATAATGACATTTTTATTTCCCTGAAAAATTATTCAGCAGTTAATCTCCAAAAGAGCAGAGACACTGAGACAGCATACGTGACGCATCGAACGAAGCCCTGAGGGGACAGTAACCGGCAACTTCACAAGCAGCACAACCATCGAACGGATGACAGCCCCTGGCGAGAAGAGCACGAACGTTCACAGAAATTATTTCCCTAATTCATCACTTTTTCTTTTAACTACAACCATCTATCTCATAGATATCTGAAAAGAGGAACATTTTCACACTTCAAGTGTCACATTCTGGCGCCTGACACACATTTACACCCTTCACATCTTTGACTTTTCACCCCGAGCCTGACAGGCAATTCAGCAAACCGATGTTCCGCTTTGCTAAACTTCTGTCCTTAGGGTCTTTCAATTGGCCTAGTAGCAGTGAAAAATTTGTGAACCCTAACCTTTGAAGAGAGGGATTTTTTTTTTCTTTTTCCGCCAAAATTATAGGACAGTACTCCAGAAATTTTAACTCTAGAGCGCTATCTGTTCACAGTGTTAGGTGCTACCCCTGGATTAGCATATTCAGTGAATTCCGCCACTGATTTTCATTAATTCATTAGAATGCACATTTTAGAGCAATGTAATTGCAGTCCAATCTGAGCAACATGCCACCTTGCATTGATAAGAGGTATCCAACAAATTCAACATAAAAGACCGTTTTCAGTACAAATACTTTGTGCTGGAATGTTGAGCATTATGACAAATCATTTTTGTTACAAAACATGTACGTATGTATCAACGCTGCACTTGGATTCAGAGATGACATCAAACGCTGACTTTTCATGACATCTGAATGTGATGCCTTCTTGTGCCAGCAGGAAATTAACCAATGAGTGGACAGCATGCAGAAACTGAAATGTATGCAGTGAATTTGACGGGGTCTCCACTGAAGTGCCTGCTCTCATATTGAGCCTCTCAGCACGCTCCTGCCCTCTCTCTGATGCTCATCTCCAGTTCTCCAACACCTAGCCTCAATCCTGGCTGTCGCAACACTTCCAGGAATTTGGCTTCCTAGAAACAGCCTGGCTTTTGTTTCCATGTGCGAGTGCCTGACGACCTCAGTGCGAACAGAGAGGCGTGCGGCAGCGATGGCAGTACTCTGGTGACCCATTCAGACCAGTGCTGTGCGAAGTCCTGCCTCCTCCCCAGTGAAACCTGCAGTGACATCCTGAAATACTGCATAGGGTGTGAGAATATTTTATCTGAGGTTAGTATCAAAATTTTTATCACGCAAGTGAGATGTGTTTGTGTGACCAAACAAAAGCTTTCAAATTTGCAAATGGAAAAATCACTGCAGAGGGAAAATTATGATATTCGGAATCTACAAGCACTTTCTTGAGTGCTAGTTGATTCCAAAACTGTAACTTTATTTCAAATATAATTTACAAGAATCGCAGCAGCGACTCTGATGGGATCAGTGACTCCAGCAGGAACATTCAGGGGAGAAGACGACTAGAAGAGAACAAAGTTCCACAGCTGACAGTCACATCGCCGAGGCGACGTCCGCCATGACTGCACTGAATCCTTCACTGCCTCATAACGAGTGCAGCTCAGCACTTCCTAGTTCTTTCAGAACTCGTCTTTCCCAATGACCCTTTTTCCACCTGGTGCTAGTGCCAGTGCTTAGTTGGTTCATCCGACAAACCTCCTCAGAACCCATCTGCTTTTCCATCGCCTAGGAGCCAACTTCGAGCCGCACGAATACGTTACCGTATAACGTCAGTACGGCACTGTATACTTGTGATTTATATACTTTTATTCCTCATCGTGCAGAAGCCGAGTCGACCTTTTTATTTGTATAATGTCCCGTTGATTGAAATGTTTCGGAGGGGAATAATTCTGCAGGATAGAATCCATTATCGGCTTAATTTCTTTAAAAAAATTGTCGTAGATATGTGTCTGATCCAATTACAAACCAATGGTTTTTTTATTTCATTTTCTTTAAAGAATAAAAAATTGATACGTGTCAGATCCAATTACATACCATTTTTTTTTTTCTTTTTTCTAAAAAACAGGTATTTCTTGAGCGCGAGTTTCCTTGTAAACTAGTCTCCCGACAGGGCAGTGGTCAAAATAAGACACTTGTTATCAAGGTTCGCTGCATTTCCCATTACAAATTATCCTACAACTTAACGAGAGCCCCGTCTTAGATTGCGCTGCTAGAGAAAATAAACCCGGCCTTACAGAACGAGATACTGACCCTGACATAATTGGTGATTGGCTCTAGACCAGCAAGGAGTTGGTGCTGCTCTGGTACCAGTTTTGAGGGCGAGGAGCTGGTGCTTAGGCTGTGGAAAAGCAAAGAACCGGTGCAAAGTCAGGCTCTGTCTCCGGACCAGCACTGGCACCAGTTCGGTGGAAAAGGGGTAAATGAGGTTGTGGAGTTGGGCGCAGGCACATCCAGCCACACAACAGCAAACCCATGAGGACGAGAGGACGGTGTATCGGAGCCGGTGCGTGTGCGATTGTGTGCGGGTGTGCAAATGTGTTTGGGCTCATAGCCGCATTTGTGAAATGGTGCCTCTGTGTATGAAAGGGAGTGTGAGAGTGTTAGTTAAGGTGCATGGGTGTGTGTGTCCGTGTGTTTGCATATGAGTGTATGCACACAGGATGTGCTTGAGTGTGTACATGTGCTATGTATGTGTGCCTGCGTGTTCGCTGGGTATGTGCATGTACGTGTTTGGGTTCATGTGCCTGTGCTTTCGTGTGTGTGAGTGCTAGTGCCTGCATGTGTGTCTGCCTACCAATCTTGTCAATGTCCTTTTTAATAAATCCCCACTCTAGTGTGTAGAGATGCTCAGTACTTCCCCATTTTCCCAGAGTATTTCTGTCAAATCACTTCATCAGAGCAGTGAGGAGATCTCTGCATGGGCTCATCAGAGCCACCCTGGGGCCGTCCTCCCTACCGCAGGCCCACATTAATCAGCTCTACATCAGGAGGAAACGGCTCCATTTCCAGCCATAATCCCATAAACAACGATTAAACGTCACGGCCGTCCGATCGCTATCAGGGACGACGCCACGCACACGACGGCGCAAATAAAATGCCTTAGCGATCGACGTCTGCCGATCGATTCGGAACAACGGCGGAAAGGTAAGGAGCGTTTATTACCAGCCGAGACGGCGATGAGATGGAGATGGGACGTCTCAAATGAAATGCTCTTCGCGGCGTGTCGATAAGGGCCAAATTACCTCGGACTGCGCCTGCTAATCGGTCGAGGATGCGAGTCCGGCGCATTGATCGGACCCAAGGTGCGGTTCGAGTTTCAGGGCGCACCCCCATTCCGCTTCTTCGCCCCGAGCATCGAACGAAACACCGCATCCTCCCATCCCCCCCGTCAGGAAACCGCAAATATTTTTAGACTCGTCGATACGGAGCCCTCACGACCGCTGAGTAATACGATCTCAGTGCTAGCGGTGAGAGATGTGACTTCCAGACTCGAACAAAGAGAGAAAGGAGGAGAAACAAAGAGGGTTAAAATGAAAGGAAATGAGAAGAAAGGATGGGGGAGCGAAGGAAAAAAAAAAAAAAAAAGAGATGACGTTAAGAATGGATGTGACAGAAACAGAGATGAGGGAAATTGAAAACAAACCCAAAGAACTGATTCAACTCAATCAATTCCTGTCTGTGGGGACCTCACTCACATTCACACAGAGTACAGACCTGAAGATCAGAAACCATCAGTCTTACAGGGCTACATGGTCACTTCCTGCAGACAGGTTTTACCATGTACTGCACAACTCTCAACTACAGGAGGAAGATAATTTAGGAGATTGAGTTCTACTGTACAACCAGCTGGGAATTTTGTGCGTATATACAGTGCTTAACAAATGTATTAAACCACCACCCAATGTAAGGTTTATGCCACAGCTGCCCTAAATTAACAGTATTGGTAATTACAAAAATAATTTTTTATGTTTCTCTAATGGTTAATCCAAGACTATACGCAAGCTATGGGCAGAAATGTGGCAAATGAAATTTAATGTTGCGAAATGTAAAGTTGTACATGTAGGTAATAAAAAAACAAGACGGGATTACTTCGTGGGAGGTTTAAAACCGGAATGTGCTGCACACGAGAAAGATCTGGGAGTGATTGTTGATAAAACCCTCACAGTCTCTAGCCATAGGAGTTAAAAAAGCTAATCAGATGCAGGGATACATTGCCAAAAGTATTGAGTACAAATCTAAGGAGGTGATGCTTCTTTTGTACAACACATTCGTGAGACCTCATCTGGAGTATTCTGTACAGTTCTGAGGACCATATTTAAGAAAGCTATAGTGGCTCTAGAAAAAGTTCAGAGAAGAGCCACTAAGCTAATTCCAGGTATAAAACATGAAAGCTATGAGAAGAGGCTGAAGATACTTAATCTCTGTAGTCTTAGGAAAAGGAGACTTAGGGGTGATCTGATTGAGGTCTTTAAATATGTTAAAGGGATTAACAAAGTGAATTATGTAGGATTCCTTTGCCCAAGTGTTGTGAGTAGAACTCGGGGTCATAAATGGAAGTTGACCAAAGGTAAATTTAGCACTGATATTCGGAAATATTTCTTCACCCAAAGAGTAATTTCGATGTGGAATAGCTTGCCTGACTATACTGTTGAGGCAGAAACCTTGGGGGTTTTCAAAAGCAGGCTTGACTTAAAGCTAGATACCATTGAGTATCTGAAGGGATATATTCACAACAGTATAAAGAAACTGGCGAGCGTAGTTGGGCTGAACAGCCTGTTCTCGCCTTTCATGTTATGTTATGTTTTTTTCACTCTTTAATTGAAATGATATTTTTAATGCTAAAATATAATTATTGTTGTTAGCCACAATTTTGCAAATTTACTGTTTTACAAAAAAGCTGAACAACGTTAAGCACATTATTAGTTTTTGATTAAGACGCCAAATAACAGTTATTTACAAGCATTCCCTCACATTTGTTCTAGTGGTTGAATGCAAGAATGCAAGACGTTATCAAGGCCCAAGGAGGCCATACAAAATATTACCTTTTTTTGGTTTTTATGTGGGAATAAGGACTTATTTAGTTGTTTCAGTTTGTTATTTGCAAAAGAAATAACATTTTAATTTTTAGATTTAAACATGTTTTTCACAAATTTCAAAAATATTTGTGTTTTTTCGTTCTTATGACAAGTGGTCTAATAAATTTGTTAAGCACTGTATGCTACAGTCAGATGGTAAAATGAACAAAAATTTTAGTCATTTCATAAAATGGCTTGTGCTAAACTTCAGTGGTTGATATACACAGTACATGTGCACTACAACTTTCAACCAAGAGGCAAAAATCTCCCAGGAAACTTTCTTCTCAGACTAACTTACAACTTGCAACACTTAGAAACATTAAAACCCGAAGATAGTCAAATTAAATCCCTTCTTAACTAGGCTATGCATTATTGGGTTTCAACATCCACACGCTTTTAGTACCAAACTCATAAATTTTAACAGCTGCAATATCGTTAGAGGCAATATTCTTTCTAGGGCTGCACGAGTGGCCAAACTGGACTGTAGTCTCTGATGGCGGGCTATAAAAGATGCATTATGCGGCCTGGGAGTGTGACGCTGACATAAATTATAGCCATTAAGTTACAGTAATTATAAGCTTCCAAAATGTGAGCGCCAGACCAAAGCACTAAAGGAGCGATTCATCCTAGCCACCTAATAACACAGTGTATTAAAAAGGCTATTCATAAGGGCCCAGATAGAATCTTCGAGTAGGGATCAAGAGAGCCGATTCAGGGTCGGTTTTTTTCCCCCATTTGTGTCCAATCGTTATTCTTCATGGATAACAAGACTAAACTGATCCAGGAGCAGCACACAGAAATTATGCTTTCTGGAGGACTGGCTGTGAACAAATTCCTCCATCCACCCCCACCCCCCACATACTCTCATAAACGAGGCTGGACACCACCCCAGGGATGACAGGATTAATTACAGACGCATATTATGAGAGGAGTGAACACAGCCTTCAGTAGATGGACGTAGTCTTGGCCAGTGCTAACTGATCCTGTTCCGGGAGATGTACCATCCTGTTAAGGGAGGGCAATATGACGATATAGATCGTGAAGATGACAGAGCACTTCCAACAGCCGCAAATTTGTACATACAGAGATGCAAATGTGTTGTTTATATACTTATATAATTAAAAAAAATAAATAAATACTCGGCCAAGATTTTCATCCCAAATACATGCATGTAAAATATGAAAAGGATCCATGAAAAACTGAAGGCGCTAGAGCGCGGACAAGGCATGAAGTTTACGGACGCACGACAGATCATCACGAAGGCGTCTAACCACAGAATAAGCCCAATTGGCCCAGAGGCCAAGCGGGCGACAAATGGCATAACCTTTGGTGTTTGGGACGACTTTACATCATTGGTCACATGACTGGGACGTGGAAAGGAACAGACACATGACATCTTTTGACACGCATACCAACGAGGGCAAAGGATACAACAGGCTCTAGCTAACATGAATGAGACGCCACGCCAGGAAAACCGTTATTGTGTTGCCGGTTGTAGGTTATTGTAGTCGTAAACCAAAATGCAACCTATAACCACATTTTCTGGCGTGTTCACAGCGTTATCAGCATTATTGGCTCATCCACCATTTGGGTGAGTACAATCTAGGCTGTTCCGGGATCAATATTACAGGCTTATCCGCAATGTGTG
>CM056582.1:97909093-97951593 GCA_029721435.1 Gymnothorax reevesii | reverse complement strand
GGGGTCTGCTTTATAAATACGTCTGTAGATTCAAACCTGAATATTGCTTACACTAAAAAAAAAGAAAACTGTAGTGTCAAACCAAAAAAAAAAAAAACGAATCAAGCCGTGAGTAAACTTAACTGCTTGAAATTTTAATTTTTTTAATCAGGATCAACATGGAATTTTTCATTTGAGCATAATCGTTTTAAATTTGCGTGTTTTTTTAATATTTAATGAAGTTTTTCTAAATCCAAACCCCACAAAGAAATCGGTGTGTGCATGATTTCTGCGCCGACGCATCATTTATACACGAGACCCCTGCTGAGGACAAGAGATGAGGTTGGGTGAAGTCAGAGGGAAGTGCGGTACTTATGTAAGACACGGCGGAGAGTCACTTCTCCATACGGGAACCCATCCACTGAAGGAGGCCGGCGGAATTTACACAACTAACACGGCAAGGGAGCGACATTCAAAGGGAGAGAGAGGAGGGTAACTGTAGTAAATCTGAACAAACTGCATAATTACAAACTAATATCTCTGTGTGTGAATACGTATACATCTGAATGTGTACGTGTGCATTATATTCGCGCATCTTCGCCATTCTAGGTTGTTGCGAGTTTTTTGCCATTAATTCTTCCACTAATGTGTGTTCATGCTTTTCCATTACTGAGTATTAACGCAAGATTCCTGCCCTCAAAGCTCATTTGAATGGAGGCTTGACTGGCTGGGAGAGACGGACAGGAGCGTCGTTTCAGGCCAGTGAATGAATGACCAGGCAATAAGCTGGCGATGGCGTGTGTTTGGAGAGACTTGTTTCGTTTTTTTTGTTGCAGAGGGTCTACTGTTTTTCAGTGGGGCTTCTTCTCCCAAAAGGGACTCAGCAGTTTTAATATTTTTGCAGAAAATTAGAAAATTTACGCGGGACCTGGACGGTTTTTGGCGATAAAACCTCACTGTTCTGGTTATGGAAAACATTGTACTGTTTTGCCAGTAATATCATGCAGTAGTATTTGTTTTTGGCAGGATGGTCTCACCACACTGGTTCTGAAAGTGATGTGGTTGTCGGCGTTTTTTTTTTTGCTAGTAATATTATGCAGTAGTTGTATGAATTTTGGCCGCAAGTGAAACCACCTCTGTCCCAAAACAGTAATATGATTTGCGGTGGTTCAGGCCTTAGCTTGCTGATCCTGAAACAGACTCATTGTTAGACAGTTTTTTTACAGTAAACCTTTAACTTGTTGGTCATACAGCTTATGTGGAAGGTACAGGCATTTTTTGGGGTACGGCTTTACCTCGCTGGTCCTGAAACAGACGCGGTAGTTGTACTGCGCCCCCTCCTTATCCTTCCCATCGTCCACCTTTTCCCTCCGAATACTGACCGCCACCGGACCCAGGTTCTCATCCACGCCGAAGTAGTTCTGGTGCTCTGGAAGATTTAATGACAACATAATTACACGTTACCAGAACATCTAAGCAATTCACACAAACACATTCATATAAACTCCGATGAGGAAGTTATGGAGCGGCTGCGGTGTCCCATTTAATTCCACAAACTGACGGAAAGGCCTGACCTTTAACCACACGGCTATTCAACTAAAACACACCCACAGACGTCCTCAAAAAAAACAGCCATTTGAGTCCCTCTCCTCCCAATCATAACTTCACTTCCCTTTTGATTCCACCAATCAGGCTTTCAATGGCATCGCTTAAGATTACCCGAAATCAAAATATTCCGTTAAGAACATTCTTACACTGACGCAGCCACCACCTCTTTGAGAAGATTTAACCTCGAAGAGGTGGGGGGGGGGGGGTTTCAGTATAATCACGTAATCACGCCCCATTGTCCATTTCTCAATATGGCTCTTTGCTTCACTCAGTGTCTTCTCCGGCAATCCCACTCCAGCGTCAGCAATCAAAACCCCTCGATTTCTTAATTTTCTTCTCCTTTTACAGTGTGTTTGTGCTCATCTCCAATCTCCAGACAAACCATTTAAACAATACAAGAGAAGGACGGGAAACAGGCAGCAGTCCTCAGGGTCTCACATCACATGTAATGACATGCAGATATAAACCATCACAGGAGCTTGTTTGGGGGCGAGGGGGGCGAGGGGGGGTTTGGCTCATGAGTGACTGTAGGGGTTTGTCCCTGAGCTCATTCCCAGTTCAATGGTGTGCAGCGAACACCACATAAACAAGAGAATACAGAGAAGAATCCAGCAAAGTCTAAACAACTCACTGTCCAATGTAAATAACCAGTGTCCAGCAATGTCCAAAGGGGCGGGGGAACGTAGGAGGAAAGATCCCGAAAAAAAGTAAACCCAAATACCCAGGGCGTTCGCAAGCAGCTCGTTTCCTCAACTCAACCCAGTGACTCGAGTTCTAAGTGCGAGAAACCGTATGATTCATCTCAGACTAGCGCTGAGTGCTGACGTCAAATATTTTGGCAGGCGGTCCTTGTCCTCTAAATTGCAAGTGCGTCACGTTTGCCGGCAGTGGGGCGAAGCGCCGCAGTTTAGCGGAAATCCAGGACCTTTGGTTCCCATCCGGTCAGCTCTGCTGTGGTGTAAGATCCATGTCCTGAAATTAATACAATACCCAACAATTTTGTTCAAGTCGTCGATGTTTGCCAATTTGCGAAATTCTTCCATCACAACAAAACTTCTGAGGGAAATCAGTTGGCTGAGTCGAAGGGTAGAGGGGACCCATGACAGGATGTTCATTTTCTGACCCCATGACATCAACAGCACAGAGTAAAGTCAACTCTCGGAGAACTTTGATGTGAAGACCATGATTAAGTTATTTGTTTCAATCAGGGGTCTATGTGCTGGGCAAAAACAAACAACTGCACCCACACCAACCATTTCTGCACAAGACTGAACACCCTGGCCCTAAACACTAGGTCCTAAACTCAGTGTACCGTCTTCGGCAGGGTAGTTTAATCGACAGACTCTTTGACTGAGGGGCAGGAAGGTGTGTTTGGCCTTTTTCACTGGTGGCAGCTGGGTCCAGAAGGGGAAGGAAGTGGGAGGCGCTGGGTCAATAAGATCAATGAGTGAGTGTGGGTGATAAAAGCCAGCCACTGAAGTGTGGCGTGTGCGTGTGTGTGTGTGTGTGTGTGTGTGTGCGTGCGCGTGCGTGTGTGTGTGTGTGTGTGTGTGTGTGTGCGCGTGTGTGCGCGTGCGTGCGTGCGTGTGCGTGTGTGTGCGCGTGTGTGCGTGCGTGCGTGTGTGTGTGTGTGTGTGTGTGCGTGTGTGTGTGCGTGTGTGGGTGGGTGCGTGCGTGTGTGTGTGTGCGTGTGTGTGTGTGTGCGCGTGTGTGTGTGTGCGTGCGTGCGTGCGTGCGTGTGTGTGTGCGCGTGTGTGTGTGCGCGTGTGTGTGTGTGCGTGCGTGCGTGCGTGCATGTGTGTGTGTGTGTGTGTGTGCGCGTGTGTGCGTGTGCGTGCGTGCGTGTGCGTGCGTGCGTGTGTGTGTGTGCGTGTGTGCGTGCGTGCGTGTGTGTGTGTGTGTGTGTGAGTGTGTGCGTGTGTGTGTGCGTGTGTGCGTGCGTGCGTGTGTGTGTGTACGTGCGTGTGCGTGCGTGTGCGCGTGTGTGCGTGTGCGTGCGTGTGCGTGCGTGCGTGTGTGTGTGTGTGCGCGTGTGTGCGTGCGTGCGTGCGTGCGTGTGTGTGTGTGTGTGTGTGAGTGTGTGCGTGCGTGCGTGTGTGTGTGCGTGTGTGTGTGTGTGCGCGTGTGTGTGTGTGCGTGCGTGCGTGCGTGTGTGCGTGCGTGTGTGAGAGAGAGTAAGGGGAAGCAGGTTAGGGGATTCAGAGAGGCCCCTTTAGAAGAGGAGTTGACAGATGTGACCTCCCTTCCCCTCGTCCTCCATCAGAACTGCCCCTCAGCCTCCATCATGCGACTCTTTGACCGAAGCACATCACATGACACCTCCAAATCACATGGCAAACCCACATCACAGTACACCCCCAGGCAGCTGGGATCAACATGCTACTTGGAGGCAGTGGGCCCCCCAGAAAAGCCATTGCCACCGGCAACACGGCTGCTCGGTCAAAAAAAAATAAAAATAAAAGAGTATTTCAAAAGTATTTCATTGAACATTGAGAAGTGGAGGTAGGCAGGAAGTGTAGATGTATATGTACACTCTCTGAAACCATCTAGGCCCCGCACACCCTCCCCCTACTATTAACAGCCCGCGAGTTCCCCTCAATGAGTTTTGCTGACGCTGCTTTAAAGACACCGACAAGAGGTCAGCGTTGACATTATGGAGATTGTGCTATACAGCTTTTACCTGAAAATAAGGTCACACTTGAATTATTCGCTCAGCCCACACTCTGAAATCCCCACTCACTGTATACGGCATCATTTTAAAAGCACGCGTTTGTTTATTTTTTTCCTTTCTTCTCCGACATAGTTCGAGAAATCGGAGGAGGTGAGGCCAGCCACAAACACGACATGTTTCCGTAAACAGAAGAGTAGGGGGGCTCCCGATGCTTCCAAAACACTTCAAGGCAAAAGAAGAGCAGTTTGATGGTGATGTGGAGAAAGCCGGGAGGATTTCAGGTTCTCAGAAGTTAGAGAGACACCCCATTCAAAAAAATACTAAAAACAAACAAAATCAACAACCTCAGAACTTCATCCACCAAGCAGTGGTGCGAGTCTGTACCACTGCAGATGGAGTGCGTCTCAAACAAAATCCAATGAGACAAAGAGTTGCGTTTGCCTGCTTGTACTGTATATTTTGAATACTGGGGAACCCTGTGTTTGCAGTACAAACCTCTAACCGCCATGAATGAATTAATAAATAAATCTTGGCACGTCATAGAACGTGACAAATTAATACACTCAGTTCCCCTCCCTAGCAGAACATTCGAGGCTAACCACCCCTGCCTGAAACACCAGACACATAATAAGGAACAATTGTCCTTTTGTCCGCTAACCTTCTGGCAAATCAAAGGATACTTTTCTCATGATTCCCCTGAAATCTTCAGAGAAACATTCCAGCCTGGGGCTTATCTCGAGTTCTAAGTTGGACACAAAACGTCCTGCTTTTTTGCAACATAAATTAGCAATAAAACAGGGTCTGAATTCTATGCAGTCAGTCGCCAGAATTAACAACATACTTTATTTGTCATGTTCGTAAATAGACTAGAGACATTGTCGAAGAGCAAACCGGCACAGAGCAACACATCACTCTAAAGAAACCCTAAAGACTACTGTCATGGGTAACAACAGGCTGAAGTCTAGTCAGAAGAATAGTCCTAACCGGTAGGCCTCATCTCCTGCCAAGTAGTAGCATTTGCTGTGAAGAGTAAAATTCCCGGCGAATACGTATAGTCCACAGCGTTTTAACTATTACCACCAATTCTAAAAGACATACTTCCGTGCTTGAGAGATATCAGTCTGTCCTATTACAGGAAGCCAGCAGAGATCATTCAGCACCGTTCTCATGGATAATACAATTTAAAAATATCTTTAAAAAATTCAACCATTTACTGACTTCTTTCAGTCGGTTTATTAATTTTCTTCCTCAAAGAAAATGTTTTCCTAGGCTATCAAGGGCCATTTGATCAAGACTTACCTTTATTGTAGAAGTATTTGTGGTAGTAGTAGGCACCCAGGTCAATGTGCTCGATGATGTAGCGTTTGACCTTCTCCCGGTGGATGGGCTGGTTCTCGCGCGGGACCTCCAGAACAGACACGCCCGCATTAGTGCAGTGGGAGCTGAGGGAGGATTCGAATGAGCAGTTCTCCCCCATGCTATAGGGGGCGGCATTGGCCCGGGAGAGTGAAATCCGTCGCTCGCCCTCACCCCCAATCTCATTGCGGAAGTACGGACAGCTCAGCGCCAAGCCATTGCTTTTCCCGTCCCCTTCATCAGTGTCCGGGTTCTCCTTCGAGTTCAGATCCTCCCGGCTGCCCAGCGGGGACTCGCAGGCCGGCACTCCCCCAACCCCGCCTCCAACCCCGCCCCCTCCCCCAGAGATCTGATACTGCGAGGCGGCAGACGCTCCGGTGGTGGTGTTCTTTCTGCGGCCCAAGTTGGCACGGTTCGCCATGGCCTCGCCGATATTGAAGAGCACGCTCTGAACATCGTAGTGGGCAAAACACTTTTGGAAGCAGGTAGATCGCCGGTCGTCCAGTTGAGGCTCGCCCCCGAGAGAAGAGAGCCGGAGCAGGCCGTCACTCTCGCTTTTGATCGTCCGGAGCTTCCGGAAGAGCGAAGTCTCCGAGCTCTCGGACGACCTGAAGCGGCGCATGAAGGACCTCTCCCCTCCCGCTGCCCCGCACATCCCCCCACTCCCCCGGCCATAGAGGAGGGAGCCGTCAGGGTAGTCGAGTCCGGTGATGTGCACGATTTCGCCGCGGGCGATTTGTGCGGCCGTGTGCAGGCTGGGGGAGAAGGAAGTGTCATAGCGGAGCAGTTCAGGGAACCCCAAAGGTGGAGCAGCTCGGTGGTCTATGTGGTCTACCCGGTAGCCCTTCAACATGGTGAAGAATCCCACATCCCCAACCCCCAAACCCTGCCTGTCAATTGACGAGGTGCTGCCATACTCCCGATGCAGCGATGCACCAGTGTTGGGGTTCACGGCGTTCTGGTCCAAGAGGTCCTCTGCGTCTATGTCACTGATGGTCACGTCACTGTTGCTACGCTGACGTATTGGGTGCAACCCAATTTTAAGCGGGGAGGTGTTGTCCAGAATGTCACTCAAGTACTTTCCATCGAGTAGTTCCATATCCGGGGCGACCCTGCCCCCTTGCTCATTAATTTCAACTCCAACTTCCATGCCTTCGTCCGATTGGCCGTTACGGTAGCCAATCAAGAGGCCTTCGTATTTTGGCGATGGGCGACCCTCCCAGGCCTCTTTTCTGGGAGGCCATTCCGACACCCTGGCCCGGACACCCATTTTGGGCATAGCTGGAGTCCCTTGGACGTTGGAGGTAGGAGGTCCCATGTTCCCGTTTAAGGCTCGAAGTTTCTTATTGAACAAGTCATCTGACTGCATAATTCCCCCGGGCTCCTGCGCCCACCCAAAACTCCTCCCAGGGCTTTATTAGTCCTCGTCCTGTGTGTCAGTGGAAGTCTCAGTCTAGATGAGTTGCTCATGCCCAATGCGGAAGGCCCTTGCAGGGCCAGTTTTTGGGACCCCTCTTCATCACACTAATACTACTCCTTTATTGTGTCCCCCTAAGAGGACCCGTCTTAGGGTTTCTCAGCCTTTTAGAGTCCAAGGAAGGACCCCGTGACAAAGTGTCCCTACTTTTCCCGCAAGTCCATTATCCACTGAGAAAGGCGGGTGCAGTGATCACCCTGCGTGTTTCTACGCTTTTTTTTTTTTTCTTTTTCTGAACGAGGTCACGGCAGACTAGGACAGTTGCCAACGAATCAGGATGCTTTGGGACAGTAATTATCCAATCACGAAGCTTCAGGGACCTGCATAAAAACACAAAACAAAAAGAGGGTTTTTAACTTAAATCATTAAGAAAAGTCACTATTTCACAAAAATGCCTTGAAGATTAGCAGCACATGAAAAAATAAATTCTATATCATTTTCATTTCATGCAAGATGCCAAATGCATTTGGCTTCTGCGTGATGCGATCAGTAATCCTTGCTGAATTCACACAAGGCTGAACAGGGTGATTAAACAGCTCACTGTTCTGCAAACTGTTATGTGAATTCTGCAGTTCAAAGCAGCACATTTCAAACGTTCCTGCCTCATGGGCTCAAGCCAAACCCAAACAGTGCAAAAACGGACCCAAGTAAAACCTAAAGAAAAGCACCACGCAACAAAGCCCTTAGATTATGTTCTGAGGTCCAGACTCAGTTTTATATTATTCCTACAAGCGAAAAGCTTCACATATTTCATTCATTAAACAATAGAAGAACAATTTACTTTATTGCTTTTTCTACCATTTATCCCCTGAACAGGAAGAAAATAATTCGCAGGCATGAAATTATGTGTGACAGGGGCTCTTTGCAGAACTTCAACTTCGGGCAGTTGGACATTTAACAAAGAACTATTACAGGAAGCATACGCCATGACCATGAATCACTTGCAGGTATCACATCAGTCCAGAACAGTGGTCTGGGAAACAGGACGTTTAGTGGCGGGATATTTGGGGGGGGGGGGTGTTTCCCCAAAGAGGAAAAGAGGAAACCCTGGGAGACAAAGGGGACCATTTTGTAGTCTGAGAGAAAACAAAGTTACAGCCAAATACATTTGCCACTAAAACAGAATGTAGCCGTCATGGCCATCTGAGACTAGCATTCTTAGTTCAGCAGACTGAAATGATTGGGGGGGAAATTCAGTGTTCGCCCTCCAGAAACTGCACGATGTGCAGAAATTAATTGATTTTAGCCACAGGATCAGGACAGAAGGAGACGGCTATAGATGTCGAGGTCAACCTGTCCTTTGAAAGGATTTTCCTCTCCTCGTTCACTTCGCCGAAGGAGATGCGAAGACTCGCGGTGTCTGACTCACTCAAAGCGCAAAACTCAGTTTCTAATCAAAGTGAGTCACTTTGCAAGCCCCTCAATTTCAAACATCCACGCAGAGCCAAATCTATTTCCCCTCCTCTAATACTCCCATTTTGGATATTATTTTCTTATCCCTGAAGGGGGGGGATTATATAAATCAAAAGAAAGTTACATTAAGAAGCCAGAACAGTAAAAATAAAAGAATTAAAAATAGGACTTTGAATTTTGGATTTGAAAACCATTCCTTGGCTGGATCTTATCCCAAGTCCTGATCCATTTTCAGAAATAATGGTGTCTGTGGGGAGTGTGTATTGCTACACTTGGCATGGGAAGAGAGCAGCCAAACCCAACCCAGGCACAACCGCCTGGCACCTTTGGGAACATTGGACACTGCTTACATGTTAAATTGGAGACTTTTCCAGCCACAATGGCAGGTTTTGTTAGGTTCAAAAGGTTCTGTGACAAAATTGCATTATTTTATTAGGTCTATATTTCACCACAAAGGAGGACTTCGGAAAAGACATGAGAAAAATACTGACGGAGCCCTTCAAAAATGGCAGAGAGACCTCCACAGCATATATGGCCGCTGGATCAGCACACAGCAACATGTTTGTCTTCCAAGAATTTAAGAGAGAGAGAAGGGGGTGAAGATCTCTATGCGGTGTAAAATGCCCACCCCAGCTCTGGGCAATGGGAGGGGTCAGGTCATGTACTTCCAAGAACAAGAAGAAAGACCTCAGTTCTGACACAGTTATTGACCTAAATTGCTTTTCCTTGTTCTACGGGGGAGGAACAGTTACCTCAATGTTCTACATGCAATCTGACACAACCCTCATGAGTTAAGTTGTGCCCCCGCAGCCCCCTTCCTTGCGCCATTAAACACCATAAGCACAGTCTCTGAAAAAAAACATAATGCATATGGAGCTCAGCGGATAGATGACTGATGTGAAAGCCGACTCCAGACTGTAGGGTAGCCATTCATTCCAGACGACACGCTCAAATTAAGATCCGATGTTCCTCTTACAGACAAGGATATTGCCTGATCAATCCAATCCTGCAGGAAGGACGAATTAACACCCAATATATCTCAACGGTGATACCCTATCCTGATGACTGATCAAAGCTCTGACCCAGTCCTCTGGGACCACAGTGTCCGGCAGGTGTTTGCGGTTTCCATCCACCAGCAATCCATCAGTTAGGCCTGATAAATACAGTAAGTGGAACCTTCAACCAACTGGTGACCCAAAATGATCAAGTGAGCTGGAACACCGCAACTAGGCTGGTCCGCACTTCAACCTTGCAGAACTTGCCATTCAGATATAGGGCCACGCGCAGTAAAATCAGCACCTGGGAAATCCAGAGATGAAGAGACTCCATTTGAGTTAACGGAATCATGCTCACCCTCTTCTTATCTTTATTTTGTTTTTTATTTATCCTTTATATGCCCGTACTGAATCGGGTAAAAAGGCTTTTGGCCCCTCAGCACCTTTTTGCTTGGAATATGCTGCAAAATGAGTGGAAACGAACAGAGTTAATTTCATTGAGCGCTTTTAATTCCAAATTAAGAGTACTTGAGGCCAACTCCAAAACATGCTCTTGTTTTTTTAGAATTTCTTTGAAATTTGATCTTTATTCACCTTCTTATTTGTCTTTTGTTTGTGTGTGTTTGTGTAATTATGTAACTGTGTTTTGTAGTTGCTGCTGCCACCGATCTCGGCCAGGTCTCCCTTGAAAAAGAGGTTCTTAATCTCAATGAGATTTTTCCTGGTTAAATAAAGGTTAAATAAAAAATGAAATTATTTAGCCAGGATGGTTTCATTGAGATACAAGATCTCTTCTTCCAGGGAGTTCTTAAAATTTATTCTCAATTAAATTTATGAAGAGCCCCTTTGTGACTTTTCACTGATCATTCTTGAATTCTTGAACTCTACAAAAAAAGGTTTAAATGCGTCATTGTTTTAAAAAAAAAATAAAACACTTAAGTTTTCTCACGCTTGCCAATTCTGCAGTACCTGCCTGCTAAACGCTCCATTAAAAGTCTTGCCCCCGCCCTCCCGAAAACCCCATTGTGCTGTGATTGGTCAACTTGATCACTCACTTGTGATTGGTCCACAGTTCATACCCCTTGTCACGCCCCTTACCATAAATGGATTTCCGCTTTAGAAAAAAAAATACTGGTTAAGCCTAGTGTGTGAAACCCAATTGATTCAAGGGCGTGCCAAACTAACACCTTGGCGGGAAAATTCAAATGATGACATCACCAATTGATGAAAAAATGTCCAGAAGCGATTGGGGCATTTCAGTCAGCTCTGGAGCAGCGTGTTTTACGGCAGAGAGCGCTTTTTCTGCAGGTGACTTCGAGTTGTTTTCCGACACAGACCTTTTAAATGCACATTAAAAATGATATGATTCACGCTATGACATTAAAAATAATGAAAAACCATAATAGGGGCACTTTGAGGTTTGAAAATGTGGCTCCAGAAAATACTAAAAACTACCCATACCCAGTCTAAATGAATAATAAGTGATGTTCTCACTAGAAAATGCAATTGAACATGTGCTTTGGAGATGAACACAATAAAATAGAGGAACGTCACATGACCTTGGCATGTTTAATGGTAATTTCGACTCAGTATATGTTACCTTAAAATCTGACAAATGATGAGCAGTCTGATTATGCTTCAGAAATCAATTTAACAAGGAAAAGATTCTGTGATTTTCTCGGAGATGAAGAGGCCCCCAAGCCCGTCCAACCTGAAATTAACCAGGCAGCTATCACATCCCAGCCAGAGCAAAGCCTAACAAATGGCACAGCAGCATTTTTGCTCATTAAAACTGCATAGCCATGTACGTCTGCTCTAAATGGAGCCTTCGCACGCATTCTCGAAGTGGTCAGGATGCTCAAGGGGCTTTTGAGCATTAAAAAGTGAAGACATAGCCTTGTTGACAAGCCCATATCAGTGACAACGACTTAAGAATGCAAATCCCCTGAATTTCACCATGTTCTATCCTTTGGAACCTTTAAGCCCTGAACAGTAAGATCTCTTCACCCCACAGACGTGGAGGAAAGAAATAAAATAAAATAAACAAGGATCATGGCCGGCCATTTCAGGCATGACCGCAGGAGACTCTGATTTTATGGACGTTTGCCAAGACAACGGGAAAACAGCCATAGTGTTTCGTAAGCCGAGCGGCGTGAGACCTTTAAGCACCACAGGGAGACAAGATCTCGGCATCATCCGGTCATCTGATGGATGGATTATCTACAATTACACAGGCATTCTGGCACGTCTGACAACACAAGAATAGAACCACAACACACACCGTAAATTACAGTACATTTATTTTACGATATACATGGAAGGTCACTGGAACAGCTGCACAACATCAGTCCGATAAGGCGCGAGTCATATTATGCATCATTAATCTGAGTCATTAACAGCAAAGTGCGGACGAGAGAGTTATGTATGAGCCAAGACAACAAGAGAAGCGAGATTGCAATCAACAACAAAGCAAACAAACGAAGGAGTGATTACACCCGACTAAAACAACCGCAACAAAACAACTCTGGAAGTTGATAAATGACACAGATATCATTAAGACGAGACAGAGGGTCGTGATAGTTGATGGTGGAAGGGTGGAGGGGGATGGGAGTGGAGGAGAGAGATGAAAGAGATGGGATGGATGCAGTCTGAGATGGGTCATCAGATCAGGGGCAGGGGAACTGCAGAGACCTCCAGTCCTCCTCAGTGGAATGAGGAGGTCATATATGGAGAAACAGAGCGGAGAAGCTTCACGGCTTGAGATGAGTAAGAGCCATTTACACCGAGGGGGACGAAGTTCTAGTCATTCTGCTGCAGTTGAGTGAGGGCTGAGCAGGACTGTATGCAAAAGGGTACAAAATGAATTAGGGCCAGAATTACGGCCAAGGGGAAAATACCCTCAGAACTATAATGCAGGGGGCCTCAAAGGGCCTTGCGTTTTTAACACAATTTTTCATTGTTTTGCCTGATATGCCAAAGGCTGGACCGTGTTTATCACAGGAACTATTTACAATAGTCATCGAGTAGTCACAGCAAAGATGCTGAAAAATGCCACCGCCCCTTAACTGAAACGGACTCTTTGCAATGACTTACATAAACTCGACCAATTAATCTTAATACCACGTTGTTTGACACGCCCGGGCCGACAGCGTTCTCCCGCATGTAATGAGCTCATGCAGAAGCAGCTCGTGAGCATGAACTGGCTTATAAAGACGTCGGGTTTAGGATCTCAGGAGAGCAGAAACGGCTCCAGAGACAAGGAGGTACTTAACCTCAATTACGCTCGGTAGGGAATATAAAACAAACAGCCAAATTATGGTCACCGTGCATACAGTTCGTAATTTAAGCCATACAGGGTACACACAGTCAAAGTAAGTAATGAGTCACACAGCACCGAGAGCATTTTGAGTCGGCAAAACGCCGGGTTTGGTTACAAAGAGGACCATTACAGACTAACATATGGAAATCATGCGTGGTTGCATGACCGCCCTGAGTAAACATCGCAATTCTCGAGCTCGATGCAGGAGGAAGAGCAGTGCTTGCCCAAACACAGCAAGGCCTCATTTTATCCTCCCACCTCAGTTCATGGCCGCTGATACTGTGGGGAGTCTGCATCAGCCGGCCTTTAGCTTTTTAATGTTGGTACAGACAATAAAGCCAGAATCACGTCATGGAATACATTTGGTCCCCTTCATGGCGATATATACTAATGCACACTCATTGGACATTGACACATTTTTTGTTATTTTGATTCTGTTCGCCAAGTTGATCATCGAATCTGAATCCAGCTAAGCATGCATTTTACTAGCTGAAGACGAGACTGAAGGCAAAAAGTCCAAAAAATGAGCAGTAACTGAAGTTGGCTGCAGTACCGGCCAGGCAGAGCATCACCAGATACACTTTATTGAACCCCGTGGGGTAATCTGTCCTCTGCATTTGACCCATCCTATAGTTAGGAGCAGTGGGCAGCCACAGAGCAGCACCCGGGGACCAACTCCAGTTCTAAAGCCAGTGCCTTAGTCATGGCTACTGGCAGGAGTGTTCCTGCATCCAAGGAGGATACCCAGTATCTGGTGATGTCTTTGCATCACAAGCTTCATGCAGTCATTGCATGATAAAGCAATGCAACAAAAAGATGACATTATGCTAAAATGTTCAACATCTTTTGAAGCGCTTGGAAATTGGGAAAGGGAGTGGGTTATGAGGGAAAGGAGCCCTCATGTCGACACAGTTAAACCAATATGGGTGAAAACAGTCTGAAATCGGGCTGTCCGCTCTTCAAACTTAATATCACTATACCCACTCAAACTCGAGTGCTAGACAACAGAACCAAAATAAAAGGTGCGTCACTGTCAAATGATGCTCGCTGTATCACACACACCCTTTCTTCACTTCAAGTGAAATATTACACGCCTTTAAAAATAATCAGCGTTGTGCAGTAGCGAGGGTATAGAACCTCGTTCTCTCGTGCGGAACCGTCTTTGTTCTCAGAGCTACTGCTAATGTGCTGATAGTGGAAAACAGCATAAGAAGGACTATGGGATTCCCAGAGCTGTAGAGAGGCTTTTAAAAGCTGAGAGAGACACTGTATCCCTGTTCCACTCTCGCTGGAAAGCGAGTCTCCCTCAGAGAGCCCTTAATCTCCCCGAGCCTGAGAGACCTGCCCTGGATCCTGAACAAACAAACGCAGGCAAACAGGGAGGAAACCGCAACACTAGTCTCACTTTAAAGAGGCTGCTAGCGGAGGGAGGGAGGGAGGGATGGAGGGATAGAAGGAGAGAGGGGCAGAGAGAAGGATGTAGAGAGAGGGAGGTAGAGAGAGGAAGCGAGAGGTAAATTGGGCGAGAGAGAGGAGAGTCTTGAGAGAGAGGGAGCGGCAGAAGAGAGGGAGAGGAAACGAGGGAATGGGGGAGAGAGGACAGGCAGAGAGAGACGTAAGAGGAAGAGAACAGAGAGGGGCAGAGAAGGAACGAGGGGGGGAGAAGGAGAGAGAGAGAGAGACCAAATCGCTGTACTCATGACGAGAGGCCCACAGCGATAAGGCCATCACTCCCACTGCTGATGCTTTAAGCATGAAGTCAGTGAGCAGCTCCTGCCAGAACCACCCCTCTCTTTCCTTTCCCATGAATATAAAACTACAGGACAAAAGTGTCACTGGGAGCATTTTGCATTGAAACCAGGGTCACTCTGAAATAGTGTCCGCGAGGCTCAATGCTCTAGAAAAAACAATAAATAGAAGGTGGAGGCGATGGGGATGAAAAAATAGGGGCTGAAAAGCTTTCATTTGTGGATATTCACTATTTTTACACCTATATTGCACAAATCATGTGGGAATTATACCACTTCCTATAAGGTGTTAATGTCCACATTGTTATGGCCTGTACTGTAGCTCTTGTGCTCCAGTTTTTGTATTGTAGAGGTTGGACGAGGCAAAGAGGTGCAGTGGGCATGTGCAGAACCACAGAGTACAAGAATGAGTGTGCGGTCACCCAATGAGACAATCTACAAACCGATAACACCCTCCAAAAAGAACCTGGTGCTAGTGCCAGTACTTAGTTGGTTCAACCCACGAACCTCCTAAGAACCCATTTGCTTTTCCATCGCTGAGGAGCCAAATCAGAGGAGCCAGGTGATTACAGTCACTGTAATTTAAAACCAACAGATCAGGAGAATAAACTTTGTTCAAGACCTGCGTCTCTCTCAGCAGCGCTCATGTAACATGCAGGCATTATAGAGAAATACAGTATGGACTGTGGGAAACCACAAATAAAAATGTAGAACTGAAATAATGCTTGTGTTTTATGCTCAGTAATACTACTATTGTCACTTAGGTTTTATTGTTTTTAGTGGGAATAAAAAAAAGGAATACTGCCTGATCGCTATGATCTCCTACTGAGTTAAGATCACATATTGGAAATAAATGTGTAATGTATCTTGCATTGTTTTTCGTTCATGTTAATCCTGAGACCTTATGCAGCAACAGGGTATAATTGGAACATGCTATCCATCGTTTCTCTTCCCAATGATGCAGGCTGAAGAAATAAATGAGCAACCGTCATATTTCATTCCAACTTCATAAGTTTGAATGATCTGATGTAGTTTCGTTTTGAAATGCAATTCAAGTTTGCCAACGATAAGAATTTGTGAATGCCCTAGCTAGCCAGCTAACTCATATTCATAATATGAGTGCAGAAAACGGTGCAGAAAACATGTCTGAAGCAACAAAGTAAAATGCAATATTAATGCATCGTACAGATATAGGACAGATGCTTGTATTTTCCAATATTTCCTGCAGGCAGAACGCTCAAAATACTTCTGCGACCGCGCTGGTCTTGTTGGCCACTATAACTCCACCTCACGTAATAGGTGCTTGCTCTGGACCAAGTTGTTGCTTAGTCTAGCACCAGCTATGAGAGCCAGCAGCTGGTGCTTAGGCTGTGGAAAATCAAAGAACCTGTGCTGAACCAGAACCGGAACCAGGTGGGTGGAAAACGAGCATGAGTCAACCAATCTGAATACTAAAGCAAACAGTCAAACAATCAGATTACCAAACCTACTTCTTCATAATGCCCTTTACAAAACAGGCCATTATACAGCCATTCATGTTGAACACCTAACCGGCAAATGTGCAATTAAAAAAAGGTCCTTCAAGGACACTATAGTGGAAGAAATCTCTGGATCCAGTCTCAGCCAGTCCTCGTCAGGCTAGTTCAGGTTCTGGGTGCATAGGGCGAATACAGTTGCACTGCAGACGGTTTTAGCTTGGCAAATGAAAGCAGCATTTGTATATATGCAAAGTCATAAACCAGTTAGCAGCCAGCCAGTACGCAGGCCAGAAGATCAGAAAGCCAAAACCTGTTAACAACAGTAATTACCAGGTCAGAAACAAATGAGCCAGAACCAGTTTGGACCAGTCAAAACCAAGCAATTCAGAATTAGCCAGAAACAAGAGGCCATGAACCAGACAGACCAAGTAAGATCCAAACAATCTTATGGGGAAAAAGACAGGCTGAAGGAGAAATTAGACATAGATGAAGTGAGTCAAAGACAAAGAGAGGGCAACAAGGCAAGAGATTATGTTAATCTAAAGGTCTGCCTGAACTATATTTATCTGTATTTTTGTCATGCAAAGCGTCAACCGTTACAAAACAACCACTATTATCCCGCATCAACACTCCCATTAATCTCTCAATAAATAAGGGATGACAAACCACCATCCATACATTTTCTGTATTATAAAAGGATCTTTTTCCGGAACAATGAAAAAAAAAAAAGAGAGATTAATCACTGTCTGGATTAGTGGGATGGAAGTGTATTTGTCGCAAAACCTCACTCAATATACATTCCATTAATTTTCATTTCAGAATTGTACATAAGTTTCATGAACGCTGAGCTACAGCAGGATATTGCTTTACCTCAGCGTGAAGCTTTCATCCGCGGGAGTTTATTTCCCCAGATCGCACACTGTCCTGTCAGTCTCATTTTCACGGTTATTAATTTTTCCCAAACAGTTCAGCACCGTCTCTCGTGACTGACGGGGAGAATCCCAGCTCTATATTGGAGCCTAATCCTTCCACACAGTTAGTCGGCTCTTTTCTCTTATTGAGGTGAGAGATTTCTCTGTGATTTTCCGAGAGAAGAGAAACAGGTGGGGGGATCTCCACAGAAACCAGTATTTCTTTATTGTTTTTGTAGCCTTTTCCCCCCTTTTATTTCAGCGATTCCTTTTTCGACTACGACTGCAGTGAAGCAGATTTAACACTGGTTCCCGAGCTCAGGCCACGAGAAACAGGTAGCAGAGAGTTAGGAGACACACCGTGTTAAATGGACACAGAGTTTTCAGGGGAAATGGTGAGTTAAGGCGACTCGGCGCACTCAGCAGTGTTTCTGAATGTCGGTGGGATTGAGAGCTCGGGTCAGGCTCTTGACGGGTTGTTCACTGCCAAGCACATGAATCATAGCCACACAAACACAGACTGTGGTCTCTCTTGGGCTCCACCAACCCCCAGCCAGTGCACCATCTCCTCCCAAACGGGTCCGACAAAACAGAGAAACAGGGACCTACAAGCTGCTCCTACCGCGAGCATGAAGCGACATTCACCCACTGAAGCCCCCAGTACCAAGAAGCACTTTGTAGCCCATTCGACAGGTAGGACTGCCCAGTTCTACTCTGTTTCGGACCAACTCCCATGGACAGCATCAATTACACTGCAGAGACATTTTTTATGTGCCACTGCGGAGGATCCCCATTCAGCTCCTGTTCAGGCTCCTGCTCCGCCTGCACAGGTGCCAAAAAGCCCAGAGTCAAACACAGCAGCCTTTGGGAACGGCAGTCCTGCACCACTGAGAGGTCCGCACAGAAACCTATGGGGCTACACTGCAGAGGCTGTCTCCGTGTGGTTTATTTTCACAAATTTGCGTGGATTTTGACCCAAAATATTGCATGCTCAAAAAAAGGAAGAGGGCACAAATTAAAAAATATCCTAATTTGTAAGATAAAGTGCATGTAATTGAAGTTTAATTAATCAGGTTTGAGTACAAATTTTGTGTATGTGCATCATCTTAATTTTGCGAGTTCTTTAAGGTCCAGTTTGTTTTCTGTTCCGTTTGTCTGAATTCGGCAATGAAATGGCGTAAACATCATTTCCGCACCAGCGCAATTATTTTAAATGACAGCCCAGGTCTGTGATTCTCAATGAGAGAAGACAAACCATAGCATGATTGAAAAACATACAGACGTGACTGCGCCTTAGTAACATGTCTGCTGATGGATATACTAACCATAAAAAAAACAAGCACCCTGCACACAATGAAAGAAAAAATATCACGCTAAGACATGATATATTGCAGCATTCTAATGACGAGGCAAACAAAAAACAACAAGGAACCAAAAAGAAAATGCGCAAACATTTTAGGTTAAACTGTCATCTTTGGAGTTCCGCACAGGAAGATCTGACTTTTTTATGGCCTTTGTTTTCTGTTCATTATTAAGGAGCAGCATCTGGTGACCTAATACACATAAACTCCTCAGGTGAAGTGTTACTGGAGCCGACGATACCTTCAGCTCGGTTTCTGTGATCATGAGATGCATTGACTCCACTTTAGGGGATGTGAGAAGCCGAGCTGGAGATGATGTCTTTGTGATGTGGGCCAATCCCCCCACCCCCTCCCACCCCGACAGATAAAGGGCTGCCATCGCAGCAAACTGAGGATCTACGGTCTCGCTCCAGCGCCACAGAAACCTCGCTCTATGACCCAAGGCCGTGGAACTTGTCCCTCGCTGCCACGGCGGATGAAATTACAAATCATAAATTATTTAAGAACATTAATAAAAACTGGGAAAGATGGAGTCGGGGGGATGAATAGGAGGGATGGGGGAGTGGAAGGATACAGCGGGAAAAAAAAACTCATTAAATGTATGACCCCTTGATGTCAAACCATTTTCAGCTGGTCACGAACGCAAGAAATGAGAAACCCAGAGATAGGGGTTGCGAGACCCCACTTATGATTTCAGATTTGACACATCGCGCCGTCTGGCAGTGACAAATTCTGCAGAGATCAGCCTTTTAGGGCCGCAAGATTCACAGAGTTTTAAAGATGGAATTCCGAGGGCTCGTCTCGAAGCAATGAAAAAGGGCGAGGAGGAGAGGAACGAGCGATTTCAATCAATTAGCTCAAGATACCCTGGCAGATGAGCCCTCAGTTCATCTCTGACACAATACAGCCCTTTTCAGGAGGTCACAAATATGCATTTAGAGTGTTCTTCAGCTGAAGTAACCATCACTCCCAAGAATGGAGAGGAATGGAGATCGAAGACAGTGACTTTTAGAGGAAAAAAACGGTCAGCATAATACCCCTCCTCAGCATAATATTCATGGAGGACAAGTCAGAAGTCAGTATTGCTGAAATAACTGAAATAATTCTCTCAGGAAAGGAGCTGAACTGACTAGATTTCTTGCATTTGGTAGTGAAAAGGTCAAAGGTCATGCAGAGAACTGGTTTTACTTGATTTTATTGCTAATGGGTTTTAGAGAAAAAGAGACAAGAATGAATGGAAATTAATAACAAGGCAAATCCTCTGACGGAGTGAGCTCTAAAAAACTTTCTATCTCCCTCAACCAGCCCTGTCAAGCAAGCCTGCAGAGAACGAGAGAGCCAACAGCCCGTGCGTCTGGTGTAGATGCCAGTCTCCTTCCTGTTCGAAAAGCCCAGCTCTGAATGAGAACAAACAGAAAGGGGCATTTCTGGTTTGTATTGCCCTTGAAAGGAGAAAATTATTTTAACCTTGTCCAAAGAGTAATTAGAGGACAAATTAAATTGCTAACAGTTTGCTGTCACTCAGGTTCGCAGACAGAGTGTAGCCAGATGTGTGCCACCAAATCAAATAAAAAAAAAAGAAAAAACCCAATGCTGGGTTCCAGTCAGTAACCCTTTCCCATCGACTGACTCATTTGGGTGAAATGGAAAAATGGTAGAACCAGGGATTAGGCTCTATGGCCCGTTCTATTCTAAATGGGAAATTAATATGCATGATTTTTCCTGCTACATATAATAGAGTACTATACTACTAGATGCAAAATCAATGAAGAACAATTATACTCAATGGACAAAAAAGAAGTGATAGCGCGTATACTGTAGGTACGTACCGTTTTAAAAGAGCAGAGCATCATTACATACAGTATCCTATATTGAAAAATTATTAATAAATACATATTCAATATTAACCCTTAGAGCACTGAAATAAATTTAAAAATATATACATTTAACTATCCTGCGGGAGCTTTTTTAAACAAGTCATCGCATGATAGGTTTTCAACAGCTTTGATTTTGATACCTTACATCATTGACCAACAATAGCTGCATTTAGCACTCCAAGTAAGAAGTTTTATGAGTTAATCAAGCTGCAAGTTAGAGGGCCTCTTTATGAAAAGGAGCCCTGATTAGTATAAGACAGACTTGTTCAAAACACTGGAATAAATGGACGCAGTCAGGAGTACGGTGGAGATGCGATTGAGTTGAAAGCTGCTCCCCTAACCCTGGCCTCAGTGAGAGAACGGAGCTGCAAATTAGCACCAGCAGCGGTAATCAAAGACCCAAAGACCTCTCCCCCAAACTTCTTCCGCACGCATACACACACACACACACACACACACACACACACACACACACACACACACACACACACACACACACACACACACACACACACACACACACACACACACACACACACACACACACACACACACGCAGGGTGAAAGCCTCAGACGCTTGCCAGCCGTAAGCCTCCTAAAGCTGTCACATGCTCCAGCAGTGATGCGTTTCCCCGCCAAACAGCCTCTTCTCAGTTAGCAGAGCGCATCATAATCCAGGCCAACAGGGCACGCGATCCCATCCTCTCCGGGCAGGTTAAATATTTCAAACATTCATCCCGCGTTCAATTACTTCAATTTACTGATGTTTTGACATCACTGCTTTCCCCACACATATTAGCTCAGCGCTCAACGCCTGTTCCCAAAATCCACCGCAGTCCCTAGATCGCCAGTCCGCTGCTCTTAAAAAAGCGACCTGTCATCAGCCACACCAGCTGTGAAACGCAGTGTAACAGCTCAACAGAGAGCCGCAGTGATAAAAAAGCTAACGCTCATCGACACTGACCTCACACAAACTCACAGCCCACAGGCACACTAAAACGCCCTGATAACCAGCAGGTGGCTCTTTAAAAAGCCTTAAAAGGGTTTATCTACAGCGAGCAAAAACACTTCAGAGATCATATCTGAGCAGAAGCAAGACCAGTGGAGGAGCAGGGGGTTTTGGGTCCATCACCTCAGCTGGTCGAGGGGGGGGGTTAGGAATATAATGGTGCAAGATTACCGGTCCTTTACAGATGTGATGTCAAATAGAATCCATTATAGACTTTAATAAGTTTATTACCAACTTTAGCCAAACTAGCAATGACTGTCAGAACAACCTACCCACCTTGCTCTTAAATGCCCAGGCAAGATCAATTCATCACAGAAAATTTGAATTAAAATAAAAAACCATGGATGAAAATTAGCTTGAGCTAAATATGGCGCAATTTTTGTGCGAGTTGTGCTTGGTCGCTTTTCAGCAAAGAATACATTTCAAAAAAATTATCAGTTTCATTTGGCTTACATACGCAAGGAACACTGCTGCCTAATGAGATAAGTACTGTATTTAAGATTACTGCAAAGCAAATGCTGGTCATTGGTAGCTACTAGCCAAGGATCTCCAATAAATACGACAAAGCGACAAACAACAGTTACCGTTAGCCAACAATCTGAAAAGGCAGCGCATGGCGTAAAAAGTTTGTCAACAGAGATCAGAGACAGAGAGAGCAAGCAGTCTGAAAACTGGCCATAATGTGACAGCAGTCCCGTTTAAACGCGGCTCTGACGTTCCCAGTGCCAGTGAGGGAGTCTGGATGGGAATCCGCAGGGAGGAGGAGTGTGTGCTAAGCAGGACCCGGAAAGACTGGCTTTGAGGAAATCTTTCAGAGTATTTCACCACTGCCACAAGTACAGCAGGCTGCTCTCTCTTTGGTGGAGTTTCAGTTCAGGAGCGAGGAGGATGAACTCCCAACAGACAGACAGACAGACAGACAGGGAGCCACAAATTTTCACGTGAACATGCTAGTCGCAAATATACTCTTCCAAAAAAGAAACTAGTCAAATATTGAATTATTGATTACACTTTCTTTTCAATATATTTTCCACATTTGTCTAAACATTTCATGTATAATAAATTGATGCTAAAAACACTGTATAGTTTCTTTTTTGGAAGAGTATATAATCCACCCTGAGCCAGGGAGCACATCAGCAGCACCAAAAGGCAGATACATATTCACAAGGAGAACAGAGGGGGCATTAATGATTGAGCTGGTTCAGTCAAACACTCTCAGGATTTTGGAATCTCAGAAAAATTGGGGGCATGAGGTCAGAGGTCAGGGAAAGTTACAGTTGGGGGATGTGCGAGATGGAGCAACTGTCATTACAGCCGCTAACACAGACACACACAGACACATCGAATACACAGACACACAGCACTTGGGTGACCCATGGTTCAACTAGGGCTGGGCGATATACCGATATTATATCGATATCGTGATTCAAAGTAAAATATCGTCACTGATTTTGACTATCGTAATATCGTGATATGAAATAAGTGTTGGCTTTTCTGGTTTTAAAAGCTGAATTACAGGAATGGGTTGCATTTTTCTGCACTTGCAAGACTGTTGAAGCTGTTGCCTGCACCTGTTTCATCGTTATGTCAACATCACTTATAAATGGTTATAGAAAATATTGTGGTGTACATATTTTGCAAAAGCACCAACATTTGTGCCGATGATATCGGCAAAATATCGATATCGAGGTATTCGGTCACCGATATCGAGATATTAGATTTTGTCCATATCGCCCAGCCCTAGGTTCAACATGCCAGTCTGCAAGCACACACACTCAATCCTGATCCTGATATCCTGATAATGCACACAAGAGAGGGGCAGAAAGTTTCTGGATCAACTGGTCTGATGGTAGAACGGGGATGGATGGACGGACGGACAGATGGACACACACAACTGTTTTAATAGCAACACTTATGACGACAATGCAGTAATGAACATTCATTCTCAACAACCATTCCAGAACCCTCACCATAACCAAATTATGCCTAACCGTAAGTCCAACCCTACCCTTATCCTAATTCTGAATGAAACTTCAACCCTGACTTTCACCAATACCCATAATCGTCAGTCATGTCCTGAGAGGACCACCCAAAATGTCCTCAAAATATTTGTAGTTTTTTCAAGAGTTTGTTCTCACAAGTATCGCTATACAAGCCCACCCGCCCCCACCCCACACACACACACACAGGCATGCTCACACAGCATACATGCAGGACCGAAGAACACACCAGATGGTTGTAACCCTCCTTCTCATCGGAGTCCAAAAGAAATTAGGGGGAGAGAGGGAGAGCAGCCAATGAAAATGCACTGCATCACAATGCCACCCCAATCAGAAATAGTGTACTAAAGTGATGACATCACCACTATTTAGCTTCTGGTGTCGGAAGTAAAATGCCTATGGGAATTTATAATGGGGTTTGGACACGTTCTGGCATTGCTCGAACTCGTATAAATTCTGAGAGCCGCCTCGCTCCGAAATGAGCCGACAGGGTATACAGATTCAAACAATCACATCAAATTCGTAGTTTATTGCCAATAATTACATATGCTTTTGCACTTGAAGTCCAGTTTGTAGTCCACTTCTCAGAACTACATATCCGCTGGACAAGTGGTCGAGTACCCCGTGATTTGTTCCAAGCCAATGAGGTACCTCAGTTTCAGCAAACGTTCATAACGTACCACGACGGAAGCCCATCAGTGCCGTAAATTGCGATGTCTGTGCACCTGTTCCCACACAGCGGGCTACTATTAGCTAGCTGCATACCTAGAAATGAAGGGATCATAATGAATAGTTATTTCGCCATGTAGTTTGCTAGCATTAAGCTACGCTAGCGAACAACTGAGCTAGCCAGCAAGTGAGCTTATTACACCTTGTGCACATAGTTAAACAAATAGAAACAGTAAAGGGTACCTCACTTACTGTTATTTAGCAAGCTAGCTAGTATGATTATTCAATAAATATCTCTAGCTTAGCTCGCTCGTGAAAAAAGCAGCGAAGAGCCATAATTTGGCTACTTAGCTTGCGTTGAGCTGCGAGCATTTCACAAGCTGGCATTTAACTAAATGCGCCAAATATAAAGTTGGACAACTAACAGTTACCGAAGTCGGTGGAGTAGCTCGCTGGCTAAGTTCGCCCGCTGACAACTTGTTTGCGGTCAGTTATGCTTTGGCAAGGCTGATAAGCTCGTTCGCTGACTACCTTGTTTTTAAGCAAACAAACGTTGGCCAAAGATGCCTGGGTATTAAAGCAAATTGGCGCCAATTGCGAAACTTGATCTAGCAAGGAAAGCGTAACCAAGTGGAAGGTCGCGTGGCTAACTGATTATGCAAGAAAACGGCGAGGTGCTGGAAAACTTTAGACGGGTGACTTCCGTCCTGAACATAATTATGCTGCATTCGGTACCGCGTCCCACGGGCTGTGCTTTCGTGACACTGGTGAATTCCGTTCTTTTCACCTCACTGTCCGAAGAACCTCCCTGGTACCTTTGACTTTAATTCACGACACGACTTGTGTTTACGACTGTTACCCATATAAAACACCACGAGGATCATGGGAAGTGTAGTTTTTAAACTACAAAGAGGACTCGCATGGTGGCGAAAAATTAAAATGATTTGAAATATAGCTGGTTCCGGGCAAGAAAAATTATATTCGTTTTTAGTGGGAAATATAATGCAAAATCTCAAAAAAGATGAAGGCTTGAAAACAGTGGGAGGTGATTCAAAAGTGAACTGAAAAAAAAAAAAAAAAAAAAAAAAAAAAAGTCTATGGGTAAAATTAATGGGAAATTTTTGCACAGAATAACACAACCAGCGAGTTGACCAGGCCCATGGTGGCGTCAGGTGTGGACAAATCCTAAAATAAACAAAGGAGTAACAGCAGACTCAGGTGGTTTGGAATGGAGGTCAATGTCAACATGGCCGTTAACAACCTGAAAAAAAACCGCCAGTCCAGAACCCCAGAGGTTGGCAAACACCGTCCCTCATCTTCGTAGCAACAGGGCCAACCAGAAGGTGACGCCAATAAAGGACCCGTGTTGACTGCCCAATTAAATCAAGGGTCTACTTTTGCAATGTTAGTCAAACTCCCGCTTATCTGTCAGCAGCTCGCACAAAACTCAAAACAAAAGATAAGGGCTCCTCTATTGTTGTTACCGTTCGTAACCCTTCAAAAAAAGATATGGTTTTGTTTACAGTTGGAAAAGCCCGAGGCTGTGGTTCATGGCTAGGACTCAATGCTTGTCATGGTTGCTTAAGAGTTTGTTTTCCAAGTAATATTTACTTTAAAAATTTTACAATAATGTTTCCCAACTGGCATGCTACAGCACTGCACAGCACTGTCAGCTGAAGCACTAGATTTAAAAAAATCTATTTTTAAAGAAATGCAAAAATTCAAATCAATTGCGACAAACTCTTATTTACAGAGGCCAAAATGTCACTATAATGTGTTGCACTTTCGAATAAAACTCAGGAGAATACTTTGACCTACTGCTGACACAACGAATGAATGTTGGTATGTCGCTGATTTTTGAGAGGTACACTATAAGACACTGTGCGTCTCAGTATTCACTTCTGTTGGCTATTTTGTTTGCAACACATCTGGAGGCCGTTGTTTGGGGAAGCCCTTTCTCCTGCTTATTTTGAACAGGAAACAGAGGCAATTAGCATAATTAAGTGGTTAAAAGCACGGTAATTTCGATTGCTCTGGTCTTTAACCTTGCTCATAATGTCTACCATATGTTCCGACAAACAATACCTCTCTCTCGCTGAAAGGTAGGCTATAATCCTGCTGCGTGCATACACATACACCCATGCAGACAGACTAACACACACACACACACACACACACACACACACACACACACACACACACACACACACACACAGTAGTGAGCATGGACAGGGCACTTCATAATTAACATCACAATGAAGACTCACAAACATTGACTTTACTCGACTGGCACAGCAAACAACCATATTCAGGCTGCTCCAAGGTTTCGGAGCACCACAAGAGTAATTAATACGACGAACAGCGCCTATTAATTATGTTAATTCACTAGGGCATCGTCCAGGACATCATCACCTTCTCTGTTTCTTCTGAGTGTGTCAAAGTAATTAATCCATGGAAGGCAAAACGCAGGGGACACCACAGAACAAGAGTGTCCGGTATGGGACAGACGTCAATTTGGCAGAAATGAAGGACGTCTCAGCCAGTACAGGAC
This sequence comes from Gymnothorax reevesii, assembly GCA_029721435.1. Classification (NCBI taxonomy): domain Eukaryota; kingdom Metazoa; phylum Chordata; class Actinopteri; order Anguilliformes; family Muraenidae; genus Gymnothorax; species Gymnothorax reevesii. The sequence goes on along the minus strand of CM056582.1, from coordinate 97,925,171 downwards.
TAAGGAGGATATGGTGGGACAAACAAGGGAACGACAGAAATGCTTTCATTTGTCTTTCATCTCTCTTCACTCAATCCCTTTATTCCCTGTGAGCTCTGCAGCCACAGTACAGGTTGGTGATGGGGGGGCAGAAAGACATCAACAAATCCAAACCTCTACCCTACAAACTGTGCATCTGTGACAGTGACAGAGAAATTAGAGAGGAAAAGAGAGAGAGAGATGGATACAGAGACAACAGGAGACTAAACAAGTGAATGAGAGGTTGACAGTGTGATTTTTTTACTGTTACCCAATAGATTGATTGCAATGCTTTGGCTGTATGCTTTTTAAAATATATTGTGCAATATCTCATGCCGATAGAGTATTTGAATTGAAAACAGGGATCGTGAAGGATGGAGAGATTAGAGAGAGAGAGAGTGCTGTGGATTGGGTCGCTTGTTTACACCGGTCCATAGTCTGGGATTAATTTGAAAGGCAAATAGAAGTCCTGGTTTGGCTCCGCTACCCCAAAAAGAAAAGGGGGCGGGGGGTGTATGAATGGAGGTGCGCCGCACATGCCATGACAGGTGCTTCACACTCAACTCTCCAGTCCTCCTGATTGGCTGACAGATCAAGAAGAGCGGCGACAGCCAGCAGTCGGCAGACATTGTGCAGTGACTGACGGCTCATGATCGTTGAATCACTCAGCCAAGCAACCGGAAAAACAATGATAGACATGTCCGGCATTGTCCTGCCCAGAAAACTCCCTGACAGCCATTGGTTAGGAAAAAGAAAGGGGGGGGGCCAGATGTTCTAAATAAAACTTTGCCGGAGAGATGATTCCAGCAAATGTAATGGGGTCGTGGTGGAAGCAAAGCAAGTATCTCAAGGGTCGATTGACTTAGAATTTCACATCTTTTATATTCTTTCAACATAAGATAAAAACACTTTGCACTGAGAGGAGTCAATTTCGCAATAATTCCAAGATCTGCCTGAGGGATGCCAAATTTTCACTTCCCAGGCAAACGAAAACCTACATCAAGCTGATATTTTGGACTTACAGCCTCAAGATTAAAATGAGTGTTAAGTCGGCCCATTTTTTCAACAAAGTCCTCTCCCTTTATTTTCTCAACAAGCAAGGGGCTCATGGTCAACTTTCACTTTAAGATGTTGAACAAGACAAAGAAACAGTACAGAAATGTTGCTGTATTTCCCACTAGACACTGAATATCTTTAATTTAATTGGGGAAAAAAACAGCCAAAACGCACAGAAACAGAAATTTAGTTTCCATCCATAATGTTGTTGGCTGCTGCTGATTCTGCCTTTCGGCAGTAAGAACACAGCAGCCAATAAACTCCTCCAGAACTGGAGTTAAACCTGCAGATACTGCAGTCCTCCAGGACAGGAGTTAAACCCGCAGACACTGTGTCCCTCTGAGACTGGAGTTAAACCTACAGACACTCCGACCCCCCAAGACCATATTAACCTACAGATGCTACAGTCCTCCAGGACCGGAGTTAAACGGGTAAACACTGCAGCCCTACAGGAGTGGAGTTAATCCTGCAGACACAGTGGATCTGTGGGACTGCAGACTCTACAGGAGCAGATTTAAAGCAGCCACCTTTTGACCTAAATGAATGTAAAACACAAAACCCCAGAGGGATAAAGTTAAAGATTAATAAACATAAAAAAAACAATGGGGGGAGGGGAATGCAAGCAGAAGGGAGTACTCACAGCTGGCAGCCCCTGTGGGCAGAATTACAACCACTGCCGCCCCCCGCCCCCCCCCAACACAGCCCTCCACCCTCTGCACAGTCTGGTTTGAGCGGGTGAGAGCGAGAGCATGTGACTGGTGGCCTGGGTGTGTGTGTGTGTGTGTGTGTGTGTGTGGGGGGGGTGGGACGAGTCATAGACCATATGGCCCTCAGGTCTGTTAAACAGCAGCTTGAGCGGCCAAAAACTTGACTCTACCCATAATCCTCCTCTCCACTCCTGTGTCATAAGCCCTTTCTACCATCAAAAACACAAGGCTTGCATAAGAGAGCTGGCAGACGGGCATTTAAGATTCAAATTTTATTTCTAACATACAGAATTTCTCCATAGAAGACCATCAAAAAAAATTCTATGGAGGGATAATTCCATGTCAAATCATCTACGCCCAATACCAATCATCTCAGTGTTACCATTTCAGGAAAATAAAACAAATGTTTAAAGAACACGTCTTTCATCAGTGCACACCATCTGATACAGCTTCGGTAACGTCTGAGATGGTGGGTGTCGAAAACTTTTTTCTTCAGGTGACTTGACACAAATACCCCGGAGTAACAGAAGGGCAAAAGCCTGGGCAGAGCCCACAACTAGCGAAGATTAAAGGGAGCTGGCCGATGGAGACAGAGGATGTACACACACCTCTGAGGAGGAGGCAGTCTCCTCCAGACACAGCAGAGAGACCGATCCAATCAGCAACACCTTCGTGCAAATATCCGCAGCGCTCATGTCTCTGCCGGTCCGTTTGTTTTTCTTTTTTTCCTTCAGGCTGCTGAAAGAAATCTGGCGGTTAGAAGTGCCGCGAGGTTCCCCTGGGCAACAGCCGCGAAGGCGCGACCTGAGCTCATTCATTCATTTGCTCGCACTCCCCCTTTCGAGCGAAAAGCCCCCTCCAGCCTCTCCCCTCGGCCACACTCTGCCACGACACTCCCCACCGCTACAGAAACAAAGGGCTTCTTACAATCCAGCCGCAATTCATTTAGCCCTTAACCGTGGCTTCAGTTTAACTAATCATTAAAGATTGCTCGTGTTTACTTTTGGTGAGTCTCTAAGGTAATATCACCATGGTGCCCAAGCCTTTCCTGCCGTAAGAATGTAGAAACCAGCCCTGCTCCTGTAACTCCGACACAAAGCAGTCCTTGAGAATTTGTACATAAAGTAGAAAAATGGGGGTAATTTCTCGAATGATCATCCTATATGCTGCGTAAGCTTCCACTGATTAAAGCCGAAAATTTAAACTTTAATTTCATATCAATTGTTAAACTTCAGTTTTCTGGAGAGCACAGCCAAAACAAACAGTTCCATAAAAGAATGATGCGTGTGTGTGTGTGCGTGTGTGTGTGCGTGTGTGTGTGCGCGTGTGTGTGTGTGTGTGGCCTGCATTAAAAACTAATCTGTATGAGCAGTGTGTTGCCTGCATATGCCTCTCCTGATAAGAGTGTTTGATAATTAAACACAAACCCACATAATGTATTTCATGTTGAAAGCTGCCCGCCAGCTGAGAGGAGTTATTAACGACACCGAAATTAAGCAAAATGAGGGAGGGGGAAGAAAAAAAAAGTATGCAGAAAACATCCAGTAATTGAAGAGCCTTGAAATAAATGCATTTGTGAAATGAATGCATTTAAGTCACATTTTCACACACTGTGAAGAAAGGATGGGAGAATATATTTTACAGTTACAAGTCAATTTCCTCAATTTTCTCAAAATGGACTTTTTGTGACTTGAGTTGTCATAGCACTGGGGTCTTCAATTAAAAATGATATTAGCCATTCAGCAATGAGTTTGAGTGTTGGCTGAAGTTCAGGCAGATCAACTCAGAGAGCTGAAGGGGAATGAATAAATAAATTAATAAATTAATAAATAAATAAAATGCGGTCAAGGCTTAAATGTCTTTAGCACTTAGCGTGCCAGGGGCTGGAACATTGGCGTGCCGATGCCCCGGCCAGTTTCTCCCTCGCATGCTCCAATTACCCTGTCCACGGATTTGCACTCTGCCCAGTTTCGACTCTCGCTCGAGGTGCGCGTCCATGGTAACGGGTAACCCAGCCAATTTGAGTTCTCGCTACTCACTACTCTCGTCTACTCACTTTCAGATTGTTATCCAAGTGAACTAATGTCTATGGCAAACAGATTATGGTTTGAATACACATGGGGGAAACGTCTGGCAACATTTGTCTTCTTGAATATGATCCCCACCCCCCAGGTCATAAATCTACACACGGGCAGTACCCCCCCCCCCCCCGCCCCCCGCCCCCCATACGAAATTTTAGTCCCTTTGTCACCTGCCTTCCACTTGTTGACAATGTGAGGGAGACGGACACCTGCAGAACCACGACAGAGGAAAAGAGAGAGAGACAGAGGAAAAGAGAGAGAGACAGGCAGAGTGAAAGAGAAAGAGAGAGAGAGAGAGAGAGAGAGAGAGTGTGACCGAGTGAAAGGGAGGGAGAGATTGTGAGGGAGAGAGAAAACGAAAGAGGGAGTATGGGGGAGAGTTTAAGTGAAAGCAAGACATTAAGAGAGAGCGTAAGAGATTGTAAAACAGGAGAGAGGCAGAAAAAAAGAGTGTGAGAGAGAGAGAGAGAGCGCGTGAGAGAGAGAGAGAGAGAGAGAGAATATTCTGGTTGCCATTGGGAGTCAATTAGCTGAAATGCATACAGCTGCTCCCTACTCCTCCTCCTCTCTCCTCCTGCTCCGCCTTTCCCACCTCCTTTATCTCCTCACAAAGCCACTGCTGCTGGCAGAATGCCCTCCCTCCACCATTAGCGTGTGTGTGTGTGTGTGTGTGTGTGTGTGTGTGTGTGTGTGTGTGTGTGTGTGTGTGTGTGTGTGTGTGTGTGTGTGTGTGTGTGGACGTGTATGTATGTGTGTGTGTGTGTGTGTGTGTGTGTGTACGTGTATGTATGTGTGTGTAAGGGGGCCACATTCAGCTCTATCTGCTTCATGGAAAATCGATTGCTTTGCAACAAAACGGGCCCAGTCCGCCACTCGACCTCTGAACAAAAAAAATCCTGCGAACGGAGCCGGAATGGAGGCCCCCGGAGCAGCAGGCGGCCCAGGAATCTAATTACACCCCCCCAACACAAAACTGTCCTCTCTCCGCCCATCCTGCCAGAGAGCTTTTATTTCACACACAAAAACCCCACCAAATACCATCTGAGGGGTTTCTGACTAACGGCTGGTACGGGGGGACTAATGCAGTTGAAAAACTTGAATAATCCATCTCCAAAGAGGTTATATTATGGGCTGTACTTTCTGCAGCTGTCAGACATGCGAGGAGAATGAAAAAGGAAGGACAGCAGAAGATAAAAGAGCCAGAGATTGAGAGAAAAAGCAGGAGAGAGAGATGGAGAGATGGAGAGAGTGAAGAAAATATAGAGGAACCGAGGGAGAGATTCAGGGATATGCTGGGACACAGTGAGGGGGTGGCGTGTCCACAAAATGGTCCCCGGGCGGTACGACAGCTTACCGAATCAATCCGAGCATTCACCCTGGCCACATGCCAAACAACTGGAGGCCATTCAGAGACATCAGTGAGGAAGACAATGCCGTTTTCGGGTGCCCTCCGCATGGGAGGGCCAAACAAAACCCACAACAGCAGTGGGAAACGCAGATTCCACTGCTGGGCTCACAAGGAGCAGTTATTTTGCATGCAACGTTCCTCATGCACCAGAATCATGTGTTTAGAGTTTGTTCAAAGACCTCAACCACTTCATAGATTTTCATTTGAACAGAGCACCTGGTCTAGCACCATACAAACTGGTAGACTATTAGACTATTCAAAGAGCTTGTTGCTTTCTTAGATTGGTAGATTATGAGGGCATGCATCCTTACAACACAAGGAGGGACTTCAGACGGTCCCTGACCGAAAGAGCAGACCATAGAATGAGCTAGTGGCTTACATGCATAGAAAAGACCGCAGAAAGGGCTAGTAGTTTTCATGGATAAATGACACCATAGAAAGGAGCAACAGCTTTCATAGATAGACGAGACCATAGAAACAGTTAGAGATGACCCCATAGAAAGGGCTGGAAGCTTTCATACATCCTGGGGATCATAGGAAGGGCTTTGGTATATTTCATTAAAGATAAAAGGTTTGATTCTTGCGAGTAAATGGTCATTAAATCCCAATGCCCTGTTGGACAGAGTCACAAAAAAGCATCAGAGCTCATCATTTTCATGGTCTCAGAGGCATTGTGGGATGAGAGGATGACTGGACGAGAGTGATGAAAGACTGGTTCCACCAGAGCAGATCTCATCCTGCCTGAACAAGAATGCGCTAGAGGTTGGTGTAAGTGTGGCTCATGACTGCAGATGTAAACTTTTAATTACATCCTGACATAAACGCCACGTTAAATTCCATTTATCGGGCTCCCTTTCCAATAAGCGCATAACAATATTCACTGGCTAGCCAGAGAACAAAGTCACATGTAAACACTTAGATTTGACCAGGCCAGCATGTTTTCACGGAGTTAAAACTTCCCACCACTTAGTCAGCAAAGGACGGCAACAACTCAAACCCAAAAATTAAGTATTTCAGTCCAATATTTAGACTTCAGCTCTTATTTGTAACTCTTCTTGGCTAAAAAATACAAAAAAAGACAAAAAAAATGTAGCCAAAGAGGTGAGGCAGCTTGGCTTATTTCAAAATTTGCCGATGGTTTTCGAAAGTCAGTTGTCAAGCCTAGAGCAACTTAAAATGAAATCACATTTCCAACTTTCAGAACGGAAAAGATTTTTGGCCAGTTTCACTAACTCAAATTAACCTCAGTCCTTGACTTCTGATATCTTCATGGAGAATCGTCACATAAACTGAATTCAGTGGAAGGCTGGATTTAATCTGTGTCAGCGAAACAGGCCTTTTAAGTCCAACAATTATCAGATTGCTCCTCAAAGAAAGGGTTTCAAAAGGAGGCGACTTGAGGAGACAAGAGGAGCGAGATGAAGCAAAATTGAGCTGTCATGACCACCAGCCTCCGTCCCAGAGAGGAACAGAACCAGATCACCTCCACCCACATCGCTTTACCACCCTCTCTCCTCCCCCAGGGCAAAAACATTATCACACCGGCAACCGGAGGTCCCAGTATTTAACCGTAGCCACAAGGACAGCTTGTGGGGTTTTGCCTGTGCTATTCCACAGTACGGCAAGAACAAAGAGACAAAAAGCCTCCAGCTCTCCCATAGAAGGACGGGGACAGGAAAGAACACAGCTCTCGGTCAGGATAACTGAAGGAAGCGGAAAGCCACACATGTAGCCACTGGCGCTGACGGGCGACTCCGCAGCAGAGCTGTTACAGAGGAGTAGGGGAGGTGATTAAAAGGTGGGGAAAGAGTGAGGGTACAGAGAAAGAGAGAGAGCGAGCGAGAGAATGAGTGTGAGACAGTGCAAGACAGAACAACAGGGAGATGAAGAGAGTGTGTGGTAGAGAGAAATATGACGATGAGAGACAGAACTGTGTAAGAACGAGAATACGGCTTTAAATGAGTGTGTAAGGCAGAGAGAGAGAGAGAATGCATGGCACATTAACAGTCAGATTGCCTTTTTTAGCTTAGACAAGCGACTGTTCCGCCACCTTGACAAACGCCAGTCTCAGCAACTTCCCCTCCGCACCCCCTCCACCCCCTCCTCTGAACAGAGGACAGCTGCCTGCGCTTACCCAAACACGCCCGCTCCGCACCCTCCCCAACACGGCCAAACACTGCAGAGTTCAGGGCTGGAGGAGACGGACCCCCCTCTCCCCCCCTCGCTAGAGGGTAATGAATGCTAATTACCAACATCAGCAGCTTCAGAAAACTCAGCCTAGCGTAGCCAAATCAAGCCTGGCCTGCATTTTGTCCGTGTGCACACGTGTATCCGTGCTTTTGTGGATGTGTGAGACACGGCTCGTCTTCTGCGCGTGTAGTACAGGTATATTTATCCTGAAATCGGGTTCAGTCACATTGTTCCTGTCACATTCACGCCAGACTTCAGTCGCAACGCTAGACCTTAAATCTTTCAATTAGCCTTTTCTATCCAGCTATTCCAGTCCAAATCTATTCATATTAACATTCATTTTTGCTCAAATAAAACAAAAAAATTAGCCATGGTGGTGAGATAATTTGACTCATGTCAAAATCTGCCCATTTACAATTAAGACTACACTTTCCACGCGCACACCAACTAAAAAACAAGTGAATATTTTCAAAGAGAGGGATAAAAAAAACTAATATTCCCTCATTTAAGTAATAAGTCACTTATAAAAACATTTTAATTCAGAATTGACCCATTACTTTCACTGCTCCAGACACCGTTCTTCTTTATTTCTAGATGTTTTCTCAAACGCACCCCAACAACTGCACTAAAACCACTCTTGTTTCATTACACTTCCACGACAGTACCTTCAAAAGCCACAAGCTTAAGGTCTTTACATTGCGTCACTATAAAATTATTATGAAGTTCAGCCGTCTCGCATCCTGTTGAACTAGTTACTAACTTGGCTGCAGCTGACTAAGCAGATATGGGCGTGAGAGTTCAGCGAGAGGTGAGAATTTCATAAATATGATGGTTTCTTGACGTCAGCATTTACCAGCAAGAGCCCGGGTGAACTTTCATCAATCAATGATAAAGTGATTTCAGAGGATTAGAAAAAATGACTTATTTTTGCGGCTTTGAAAGGTCTGCCTCGCTTGTCTACGGACAATGAATCCATTACACCTCTATCAAATCTTCTGCCTCTCCTCCAGTGCATAAACATGCAATGACTTTACGGACATAGCCCATACTTACCATGTAAACAAGATACTGCGCTCATGGCTATGAGTAACTCACAATTTACGAGTACTACCTGACATGACCTGATGTTATACCAGTGACGTTACTGAGCTTGTATTGCGCTTTCATTCGTCTAAAAATGTCTGCCGAGCGAATGCAATACACTGCAAAGCCCTGCTAAGGAAGTGCAGTTTAGGTGTTGCGCAATGGTTTTCTTTTTTTCTGTTTTCATCCATATATTTGACTGGTTGTCAATGACAGTTTCTAATCCAATTCGAGTGAGCTAGAGAAAAAAAGTTTGGCATGACATCGCCGCAAGGAACCCTGGGATATTTTTCTGAGTGCCTGCATGTTTGAGGGAGGGGGGAGGTGTCAGGGGAGGCCAGATAAACGGATTGGGAGGACAGCTGAGAGAGCTCCCAGACACGGCCGGCTTTCCCAAAAATGGGCACGCTTCAAGGGGCCCAGATTCCACTCCCTCCATCCCCCCGCCCTTCTGCCGCGGCGTTGAGCGGATTTATCGAACACTCGGAACGGCGTATTTAGACAAACACCTGCCCTCCACCAAACTTGGCTCTCATTACATTTCTCCAGTTTTACTACGTGCAAGAAAATGTCTTTCAAGTTCTGGCAGTCTCTCCTCGCCTCTCTCATTCATTCCGTACGTCTGTCCTCCATACCTCCAACCGCCCCCCCACTCTCTCATTCCTCCCTTTTACTCGTTCTCGCCATACATCTTTACATCCCCGTTTTACAATCCGCACCACTGCACACTTCCTGTTTCCTCCTTCTCCCTACGAATGCCTGAGTCACCAAATATCCCTGGAGGGACGTTTTTGAAGTGGTTGGGGGCCGTCTCGGAACAGAGACGGCGTTTAGAAGCCAGGCGCCTGCCATTTAGGGGGCGTGAACACTTGCTCCTTAAAAACAGGTTAAAGTCAAACTAATTACCCCTCTCAGCGCCATCCTGAATATTAGCCTCATAAATCAATGCTATCGCGGGGTGTTGCTACTGCCCCCTACTGTGCAGGAAGGGTGAAGGCAGTGCAGTGGAGAATAAAATCTCCGAGCAGCCATCATCATCATCCACATGCACAAATAGCATTCAACTTAAATGGCAGCTTCAAATATGGAACCCACGTTGTATGAAGTTAACTTTTCTGGAGAAATGCTGAACAGCTAAAGGTAAAAATCATCATAAAAGCAATATGTGAATTCAAATTTCCGCCAAGGCAGAACAGTTCCCCATTTATCCACCTCTGGTAAAATGCTCCTGTAAATCCTTCCATTACTTTCCTGCAAAGTCCTTCAACTAACCAACAAAGAACCCAACCAACCAACGAAACCAATCACATCACCTCCTCAGCATAAGTAAACAATCACATTTACAGTTCACCTGCAAACAAGCCACTGAAAAGAGTTTCACTGTGAAGCGAGAGGACAGAGTGAAATATACTGTATAAATGCTCCACTCAGAGGCAACCAACCGCTCCCCTGGATTTCATACTACCAATACATTACTGTTATATGGTTGGCATTATTATTCTAAGTTGATTAGAATTATCAATGACTGATAGCCTTGGGAGCAATGTTGGGTTAGAGGTCTTGACAAAGAGCCCAAGAGCTGCTCCGATCTTACTGTGGCTGGAATTAGAAGGTTAGTATTTTCCGTTCGAGTCCAGTTAAAATATACCAGTCGCGTGGCTGTAGTTCATACCTGATGAAGACCTACCCTGCTGTGGGATTTCACTCAGCCCTCGCAAAATACACCTCATTCAACAGCTTGTGAGCATCAAATCAGCATAGTCAATTGTGCCACATTAGGTATGAAAAGATGTAGCTCACCTGACCACTCAAGGGTGTGTAAGAAGCAGTTTAACTCAAACTAGTAGGGTGTGTAAGAAGCTGTTTAACTCAAACTAGTCATCAAAAACCCAGGGACTTTCTTGCATGCCCACTTTTGACCAGTAGCCAATGGCAAGATTTCAACTTGTTTATTACCTCCAGTGACCTTGACAATGTTATGCATCTTGCTACCTACTACCTACATAGCAAAATTGAGCTGAATATATGCATAAATAGCTTTCAGATGGTGATTAATGTCATTTTCAAAATGGCCGCCGAAGCAGCCATATTTGAAATCGGATCGGAACGCCTTGAACAGACTTTGGTGTCCTCATAGGTAGGAAGGTACCAGTCAAGTTTCAGCTTCATAGGCCCTGTGGATTCGGAGGAGAAGATGTTTACGGACGACGATGAACGACAACGACGACGAACAAACAGGCCATGACATAAGCTCATCCCCCACAGATCGTAGCTACAATGAAACAATACTAGATACTACTGTAGATTCTCAATTATACTGATGTCAGTTACTACTCACCAAAAAGAAAAAAAGGCCACTATATATACTCATTAAGTGGATAAACTGCAATACTAGTTAGCACAGTAGCACTGAGAGTACAGATCACTAACGAACACAGGGACCAGACCTGTCATTTGGGGGGGGGGGGGTAGTTGTTGCTCTGCAGGCCTGGGGGGTGAGTGTACAGTAATGCCATGAGGGGAGAGAGGTCTCTCTCTGCCCTGAGCTCATTGCCCTGTATTCACTGCGGCCGAAGAATATTTCAGTGACTTTACAGCCATTACCCTCCCTGTGATCTCAGCGGACGGAGCTCTCCCGCCACATGTATGTCAAGCTGCAGTGATTACCCCCAGTCGCTAGGCAACCATCTCGTGTGCTCCACGACTCGTCGGGCAAAGGAGTCTCCCATGTTAGGGGGGTGGGTTGGGTGGAGGAGCGTGTAAGAGAGTTCCCACAGAGAGGACTCGTGGGGGGGGGAATACAGGAAGAGATCTAAATAAATGGAGCAGAGCAGCACTGCAGTGATGACCTTGGAGCTGTCCAGCGCGCCGCTCTTTCCTGTAGGCGTTGCATTGTAAGCCGGGTGCAAGTCAGCGAGGCTTCATTGAAAAGGGCAATAACTGCAGTAAAAGGAGCGGCCTTGCGATAGGCCCAGCAGCAGGTAACTTTGCAAACAGCCCAAAAAAAGCTCGAACCAATCAGCTGCCAGGGCAGAAACTACAGCACTTAAAAAAGACTGGTTTTCAAACAGCCAAAGCAAAAGCACAGCCTCCCAATCTGCCGTTTTCTTTTTATCCCACAGAACCTCCTTTGGCTTGATGCTCTCCTGAGATGTTCTGTCGGCCTGCGTAACTCCGATAACACGAGCTACAGAGCAACTCACTTCACCCTCACACCACTCAGCATTCAGGCAAACTGGTATTTCACCGAACAGAAACTACCAGCGTTCAGTGCTTTCAGTGAGATGCTCCGTCAGCACACGTTTCCCTGCAGAGGGACACGCGCTCGTAGCGGAAATGAAACACGTTTGTCGTCACGCTGAAAAATGAAGTGTAGACAGAGGCCTATAAGGCTGTGGAACAGCCTAGAAAGCTGGATGAGGAATAAACCCCCCTGTGAGGACCGGTAGACTTGGCAGGCAGGGGAGGAAACCAGGAAGGGCACTACGGGCGAAAACGACCCCCGAAATTCTCAAAGCACCTCTGAGATCCCCAAATGGGGGTGGGGCGGGGGGAGGGGGTTAAAAAATTATGCCTACTTTTTATTATTTTTTCAGTCCAAAAGGCTGGGCCGTTCATCTCAGAAAATATTGTCTAAGGTCACAGAGCAAGCATGGTGAATCACAAAAAAAAAAATCCCGCCGCTTCGTAGTTACACTGTTCTCTTTATTTCAGCTTTCTCGCTGGCGACAGCTGAAAACTCATTTTATTCATTTCCTTTCATTCGTTTAGAAATAAACCTGGATTTAGCCAGCGAAGGCAAGGATTATTGATGAATATTTACATTAAAGGCAGTAATTCCAGAACTTTGGGCCCGACCCGGTCAGCCACCAATTCCACTTCAATGCAGCCAGTTCAGGAAATTAAATGAAATTTAATTAGTCCATTTAAGATAAAAACTCTATATAGTCCCTGGGATATTTCTGAATTGATGAATTAAATTCAACTCATTTCCTGATCTGGAAGAAATGGAACTGCATTTCACCCCCCAGACTGAACAAAATCATTTTTTTTGGAAATATGGAAACAAGTACCCAGCTATGAGCTTGGATACCATGGGGATTACACACGAGAGACTCACACCAGTTAGAATAACTGAAAATCTTATTGCTTCAAATTGTTTGCTACTCGTTGCTGGACCATGTTGGCAAGGCTTTAAGTACATTTCATTACACAATGCAGACACACCTGTTTATCCATTTAAACAACCAACTCCATACTCACCAAGCATACTAGACCTTAAGCACTGATTTTGACCAGTTGGGGGATCAGGTCAGGGCCAGGGATAAAGTAAACTGGCTCATAGATGCACACTGAAACACAAAACTACTTCCAAAATGCAGGATGCAGCATGCTGGCTAACTGCTGTAGCAGAGTAAAAACACTACAGCAGCTGGGTAACAAACCGTGTCATAGGCCAAATCATCCAACAACAGCTACACTTATTGTTACACAAAGGCACCGAGATAACAAATATGAGCCAGATATCCAATTATCACAATAGAGATGGTTAAATAAGGGTAGCTAGATAGAGTAATGCACTAGCCAAAACAAAAATGTGAATCATTTAATCATAATGGAGACGGTCCTGTGCAGTTTGGTACAGTCAGTCTGTGCGCTGCACTCTCCCTCTGATGAAGGCCGTCAACTGAAGATGACCCCTTGTGACCAGACTCTGGAACAGACACTTGAATGAGCTGATGAATCTATTAGACATGCCCTACTTCTCGACCGCTCAACAGTGTGAATGCTTTGAAATGGTTTTGTCTGTGAAAGAGCGATCTAGGATCTGGAATGGCACCCGACTCAAACAACCAGTCCCTACCTCTGGTGACAGTTTCCAGGGAGATTCACCTCAAAAGCAGGGGGTAGCAAGAATGAAATAGGAGAGGGGATAATGAACGGTAGAGCCATCTGTTATTTAAAAAGTCAGCTTCACCCTGTAGTTAAAAAAAATGAGCAGCCAAGGAAAATATTTGCAGATGTTTGACCCACTGCAAACACATTTTTAAGTCTGCGTGTCTCTCGCAGGGAGAACGCGAGGCGATGAAGATTGGGCTCGTGGGTTTCTGTCAGAGTTTTTTCGAGGCCTTGTGAGCACGCGGCAGTAGGACGGACATCTGCAGCCCTAGAATGCCCGTGGGAACGAGAGGGCGGTCGCTTTGAGGGCAGCCAGCATATGTGCTCAAATGACACACAAATGTTAAACTGTGGCCGACTCTGCGACTGTTATTCGATGCGGCACGCCAAAGTCAACAAGAAACCGAAGACCTCCTCTGCAGCAGGACGGGGGGGATGAGAGGGCGGAGGGGAGACATACTGTATGTGTGCCATCATTACTAGGGATAGTCGCAGTGCTGCTTCTCAAATACCATGATAACCAATCGTGCATTCTAATGAGCCATGACTCTCAGGTTTATTTCTGTACACACATACGCAGCTTAATGAAGCAATCAAGGTTTTAAAAGAGCTGGTCTCACAGACACTAATTATGCTAAGCCTCGTCCTGGGATTAATTCTAAGTTCTGAATGAGGGATCTCCAGTCAGTAAAGGAACAAGGCTTAATTTGCGCAGGTGAAACGAGTCCTAAATTTATTGTGGCACATGGCTTCACTTAAATAAAATGTTGGACCGATGTAAATAAGAAAAAGGGATTTCCTGTAGTAGGCTCTGGGTTTGGCGGTAAAGGCGTAGTTGTTCCCCACCTCACCGATTCCCGCAACCTCGTCGATATGCATCCCCACCCAAGTTTGGCTCAACCCCCCACCCCCAAAATCTTTCACCTCACATTTCAAAATCGTTCCAATAGCTCCCCCCTTTGCCAGCTGACACCCCATGGACACGCCCCAGAATAACTTGCGTGATACAATAACTCCCGTGACTGGAGCGCTATGCCAAGACCGCTAGCATGACGAACAAATATCAGTGAATGAACTTCGACCCCAATGGTAGCCGTTTATGATGTTTTGGGAAGGAACTCTTCGGAGGGGGGGATGATGGGGTTTTAGGTGTCATGCGTTTGCTGCACCCCACCTCGGATAGGAAGGCACAGCGGGATGAAAGTTTTATTCAAGCAGCCAGAATCAAGAGGGGCTCATTTCCTGGCCCTTTGGGGTGACAGTGCCCACCAGCAGCATCGCACATCAAGCTGAGCTCTGTCACGAGTACTGTGCATGTCCTCAACTTTAAGAAAAAAAAATTCACTCAACTGAAAGTCAAAATAGAAGGTTTATTTTTCTTCTTCTATGATTATTGGCCATGGCAACCAGATTAAATTCTTCGTATCTCCTGGCTAAAGCTTCAAATAGCCCTCTCAATCCTCGAATTCCCATATCAAGCTCGTCAACATAAAAAGCATAATGCAAGAGTAACTAAAATACATAAATACAATACAAAACAAAGACTGATTGGCAAGGATGGAATCAGACAATGACTTGCAGTCAAACAGATTTACTTTCTTAAGATGTAAGCTCTGAGCATGCGCAGTAATCATGACACAGCTCCTAAAAGCAGACTCATTTCACAGACAAGGTAGCATCCATTATGATCCCAAAGAAATTGTACAATCACATTCTTTTTCCTTTTCCCAATGTCTCCCCATACATCAGTTGTCTTACCTACTGTATCATTGGGACAATAGAGAAATATTTTTGGGACTAATCATAAGCAGTTTGAATTAACGGCAATACTGCACAGACTCTGGCACCATATTCTAAAATGTGCACAAAAACTGCACTTCAGTATGTCAAACCTCCTTCCATCCAGCCAGACGGACATCAATCTCTGTTGTCACAGTGACTTGGTTCATATTTTTCCAACAATCTATGACTTCATTATGCTCAGCCTCTCTCACCAAAGAGATTAATTTAAGTACCTCTTTGGATAAACCGTGCACACACCTTATTCTCAAGACATTAGGCCCACTTGAAAAGGACACCACAAAGGCCAGCACTCTCTGTGCCCTCCCCAGATGCCCGATCACACCCAGGAGGGCACATGCTCTTATTTTCAAGAATGTGAATGCGAATGATGCACATTACCACAAAAAACTCCGGAATCACTGATGATTGGAGGAAATTAAATTATACATACTTTTCTAAACAATACAATGTCCCGTAACTTGATTCCAAATATGCAAGGACTGTCAGGAAAAGGAACACGAGAGGCCTTTACGAAAATCGGTGAAATGTAATGGTCTAAAAAGGGTTAAAATGGCATCCTCTATGAGTTGCCCATACAATTCTCAATTGATATTAAAAATAAAGACGTCAGAGCTGCATCCTACGGTTAAATTTTTAGGGGGTGGCGATTCTGCTGGAAATGGGTGTGGTCCAGTCATGGGCGCGGTCGCCCACCGTAGTTTGAGATCCTTTTTCTCCTTGCAGAACAGGTGGCCCAAGGTACTAACCCATTGTTATTGTTCAGGGACACTTCCTTAATGAAAAACGGTCACAAATTCCATGGGCACTCAATTCTGAATTGAGCGAGGGCCAAA